>JAHLSL010000008.1:4811486-4911039 GCA_025920805.1 Petroica traversi
CCCGGGCTGCTGCGCTCCCCGGCGCTGCCTCCGCCCCGGGACTGTCACTGCCGGCAGCACCGGCGCACGAAACGCACCCGGCTCCGCTCCTCGTCTCCATTCATGCACCCAGCAGCAAAAGCTTCGCAGAAAGCAAAATTCTTCCCGTTTCGATGCCTGCTGCAAAACGTGCGTTTGGAAAACTGTAGCTCATGTTTATTAACTTAAAACAAACAAAATGAACCAGTGATTGCGGAGATGATAATCAAATGTGCCATAAAGTCCCTCTGGACCAAGACATCTTACGAGTGGCATCCCAGCTAAATTTAGGCTTTCAAATTAAAACCATTTCTGCTGAGAGGCCAGATCTGTAGGCATATTCTGCAGTTAATGAAAAGACAGAGATATTCCCAAAGGTTAATTCAGCCACCTAAGATCTGAAGCTGTGGGTCTTCCCCCTGACTCTTGTAAAAGGGTCTGGTGCTCCCAAATCAGACAGAATGAACGCAGGACTGAATTTAAGTGTAAAATTTAGGATAGGCTGTAGTGAGGCACAGATTTTGATTAGCTTTCAAAGGAATTGGTGCCAGGCTGGTACTTTTTGGATAAAGAGATTTTATGGACATGGAGAATCTCTGTAAAGGCTGACAGTAAGTACACGTTAATCAAAACTGCTCCAAAAAATATTTTTCTTAAACGGAGCAGTACAAATCCTGCTGATTGTAAGTGGACCTTAATATACTGCCCTCAGTACACCACAGTCCCATTATTTGTGAAATGTCCTCTTCATCAGTTGGTTGCTGCAGGGTGTCTGGGAGAGCCTTGCTGATTGATAAGAATCTGTACCAAGCAGGTGAATGACAGTTCAGGGAGGGATGAGTTCGTGTTAAATTTATCTTGGTAAGTGGCAGCATTTAGCGATTCACAGTCTGGCTGCAGTGCTGGTTATATTTAGGTTTTCAGCTCAAAACAGACATACAAGTCTGAAGTAAATACAGTATGCTTCTCCTCACTAGGAAGAATGGGAGTTCTTGTCAGAGCATGACAGGAGATCCCCAGTGGAAGCTTTGGAGTATTGATCAGTAAAGAGCAAATATGACTCAGCTATTTTAGCAGGTTTTCATCAAAATCATGTCAGGGACATCATCCTCTGTCAGCTCCATTGGATGAGTTGTAAGAATCGAGCCCAGAGAAGACCAGAGGGGAAAGAAAACACACTTGAGTGGAGTCAGTTGTAACTCCAAATTATGGATGTGGAAAAGCATCCCATTTGCTAAACAAAGTATTTTCCTGCTTTGCTATATTTCCTATATAAAATTGTAGGGTAAAAATATCTCTTCATTCACTCTCATAGCATGAACTGTATTTATTCTATTTATTCAGTTAGAGTGAAAACAGAATGTGGCTGTTCCATTCTGGAACAATCAGTGTTCTCTATTTCAGCCTAGTAAGTACTCATTTAGCTTTATTTAAATATTATCATTTTCTTCTCCTTCTCTGAAAAAATGGGGAAAGAAGTTATTTTAAAATTTTGACTCGCACCCAAGGGCTTTGTAAAACTGGAATGTGCAATTAACATAAAACCAGTTCTTCGGTATCTGAAATTTGTGAAGGGAAAGGCAGAACTGCTTCTTGATGCCTCTCTTGTGCAACCCAGCATTCCTTCAGAGTAGAAAGATTCCAGTATTAGTGGAAAGCGTTTTTGTAAGACATCTCAGCCCGTGCCAGCACGGCATGTAATGCACACCAAGCAGCCAGCTCATGAAGAAAAACATGTTTACAGAAACTGAAATGACTTCTTTGTTGTTTACTCGTGCAGAGGAGAATGGCGTCAGGAGTACTTCGAGAGAGAATCTTGCTTTTAAATTGCCACTGAACCAGCACTGCTGTGTGACCAGGCAGAATTTCCCTGACCTTGAGACCGTTCCAGGGGCTGCTGGGCAAATGCCCCATCAAACAGTTGGTGTGTGGCACAGAGAGGGGCATTGTCATCAAAGACACGGCTGTGGGCTGAACTTAACCCTGCCCTGTCAGCCCATGGACAGTGACTCAGTGCTCAGTCACAGCAAACCCTTTTTGTAACATCACCCACTTCCAGACTCTGCTTGCAGTCTTCTTTTGCTGATGGATCCAGCTCACCTGACCAGCTCAGTGCTCCAGCGTGTGATTGAGATCATCAGTAATGTGTGAAGGTTTAAATGCAACTGTGCTGCTTGTGCTGGTTCATGCTGACCTTCGTACAGTGCATTGTAGAAATCTTCCTCCCTGTTACAGGATTTTGGCATTCCTCTGGTTATTTCCTGTTCACTTTTACCTGCTCCCCTCTAGGGACCTGTAATTGCCTCTGAATTTTTTTCCCTCTGATAGATATGCATCATCAGTATTTGTTAAAGGTGGAGTTTTATTTCTTTTGTTTTGTTTTCCCTAAAGAGCGATTTGTAATTCATGCAGTGGATGTGTCTTTTGGCTCCAGGCTTGAGATCCTGGAGACCCCTCCCACTGTGGGCACAGGCACTGTAGCATCTCTGCTCACCCGGGTGTGGAAGGTGTTTTGAGTGTTGCCTATGCAGTCAATCAAATTAGTTATTTGTATCCTTCTTTTTCCAGTAATAGCTGAGTATTTACAGGGTTACTGGGTCTATGGGTGCGCTGACAGTCCCTGGGCCGGGGACAGCTCAAGGCAGGAGAAGGAAAAAACCTGGCAAAATCAAAGCCACCGACTGTAGAGCATGATTTTACCTTCACCTTTCCTGGTAGAATAGCTGCCCAACAGGGCTTCCAGCTACATGCTGAAGGAGTTGTCACCATGAGCAACATTAGTGGAAAGTATTTGTGTTGAGTATGTCCAGCCAGCTCAGCTCTGAGTGAGTAATTTGTGTGAAGAGCACTACAGAAGTATGCACCTTTTTCTTTCTTTTTTTTTTTCTTGCTACAAAGAGCAGAGAATTGGAGGAGGGGTGATTCACACGAGTTGGACATCACTTACGGTAAGTGCCCTTGAAGAGCTTAATCAGGCAATTCTGCAAACACAGCAGAGCTCTTGTAGGACTTGACATGATTTTTAGGTCCTTATCCTTTTGTTTTCTTTCTGCTCCTGGGTGGTACTCCTTGTCTTTGCTCCACTAGATTTTCTCCCATTTTAGCAATAGCATTCTCTATTCTGTGCATCTTGTATTGCAGGCTCTCCTGGTTAATTTTAAGCATTACCCTGTCTGCAAGTGGGGAAACAGAGGCACTGAGTCCCCAGACCCTTTGTCCTTTGTTGTTGATCCTTATATACAGAAGTGTCGTGTGATGTTCTCTATCCTGAATTCTTCCAGGGAAGGGTTGTTTGACTGAATGCTTCTTCTGGCACTGTGGGGTTTCTCTGTACTGCAGATTTACCAGTTATTTCTCCATATGACCAAGGATTGTGTTTTCCGGAGAAACTTTTGTGTAACTGAATAAATCTCCATGATCAGGCTGCACTTTCCTGCTTTCTGTCCTGAATTTCATCCTGTGCATTTACATTTGTATTTCCCTTTTTAAACAACAAATAGCACTCTGTTCTGTAGGATCATTGCTGTCCACTTGCCTTCCTCCCTCCAACCACCTCCTTAGGATGCTTCTCCCATTCTTTCTCCTCAGATTAATGAAACTTTGCTTTTCCAGACCAGGTGTCAGTTTTTCACTTTCCAGGCCTTTCCTCTCCTTACTTACTGTTTCTCTGACTAGCTGGAGTGATCCCCTCCTTCTCCTGGTGTCTGCTCTGAGGACAGGATCTTTCTCTGCCTCAGCAGCAGGAGGTGAGTGACTGGACAAGCATTGCCACAGAGCTGCCTTGTGCTGCCCTCAGCATGGCCTGGAGACAGACTGGGACAAAGAAACTGCAGGGATAAGATAGTTGGGTGCAGGGGAACGTGGGGGTGAGTCACACGGCATCAGAAGTGTGACACAAACCTGTGTTGCAGCAGTAGCAACTGCTTCATCCTCAAAAGCTGATGGCTCTGTGGGAAGCAGATTGCGTATGACTCAGCTGGCTTTGCTGACTCCTGCACAAGTTTGAATGGAGCCCAGGCTGACCCCAGAGGTCTACAGTGAGTTCATCCTCTTGATGCACACAGCTGGGAGATGTCTGATCCTGTCTCCAGTTGCAGTGCTGGCAGGAGTTAAGATTGCTACCCTGTGCTCAGAGCTGAGCATGTGAGGAGTCTTCCAAGGCTCACTGTGAAACCATGCTTCAGACGAATAAATGAAAAGGTAATGAGGATCTCAGAGATATTCTTATCTCTTAAAATTAATTATACTACTAATACCAAAGGATAGCTTTCCCTGAGGTGTTTAATAGCCCTGAGAGGTTCTGACAGTCCCAGCTGCTGCTGTAGTGTGTTCCTTGGATATAGAGCAGCTACTGAGACTGACTGTGTGCAAGGCTCGCACTCCACTCCTTTACCTTTCCTTCACCTCACCCCATTTCTCCTGTCTTTCTGTTTGATCATTGTGTACAAAATCAATGCGTGTCTGTTCTGTTCCTGGCACTAAGGAGCCAAGACTTCTGTGACTGCTGTTGGACACTCCTGCTAATGTGTCACATCACTGGCATGACTCTTTTCCTTGTGCCTCAAACTTTTACTGATGGCATCACTGTGAAAAGTAATGTGAAATGGATGTTGGACCAAAACATATAAAAAAAGAACGCATGGGGTGGTGTTGAGCCAGTTAGTGGAACTTAATATTTGGCAATATCATGGTTTGATGAAGTATTGAAGAACAGGCATGCAGTTAGTTCAGTGTGGTTGTAAGGAAAGTGCGTCTTATCCAAGAAATCTGACATCAGATTTCCTTGAGGTTAGGAGGTTAATGGATTGAGGTTTTCTTAAAAAAACCCTTAAACAATCAAAAACCATAAAACGCCCAACACACATTGTGTGATACTGCTGAAACATTTGCTAAGCAGATAAAAGTGCTGGCTCGGAGTAGTTGACAGTAGCAAGTCCAAAGTAGGTGGATCCAGTGGGTTTGTGTATGGAGTGGTCAGGCCTTTTAACACTTGTGGCTGGAGCTTTTAAACCACTGCTGATGGAATTTCTGCAGGATGTGAAGGTGGATCCAGTGCTGAATAATTACAAGAACAGAGTAGTGTAACAGGTACATTTTCAGTCATTTGACAAGTTGGAGCTCATTGAGAAAAGATTATTTTAGTACAGCGTGGTACTGGATACTGCTGGGGCAGGAGGATGGACACCTTGTCCTGGAAAGCCTGAACTCTTGAGGTGGTTCTGAGTTCTGGGCAGCAGTGGCAGTACATACACTGATGTGTTAGAGAGTTTATGCTGCTCCCAGTAGAAAATTACAAGTTGAAGAAAGTGCATTAAAGATGAAGAAACCTTCCTGGACCTGAGTCTTCACCTTCTAGCTTATCGGAAAAGTTGAGTGACTTGACGACAATAAAACTGTACATTAAAAGATTCTTAATGCAGCAGGAAAAAAAGCGTAGCAAAAACTGCAGGCTGAAAACTGAGATAAAAGAAGTAAAATGGAAAAAAAGACATAAATTGTTCATATATATAAAGAATCCCTGGAATATGTGAAGGCTCTTGACCTCCTGATATCAAGACTGAATGATTTTTTGGCAGTTGTGTTCAGCTAGAGCACGAGTTTACAGGATCAGAGTAACTGAGAGAAATTCAGGGTTAGACAGTGGGATTCAGTAGGTCCAGCCGTCTTTTAAAAAACAAAAATCTTGAAAAATTGTACACCTAAAGCACAGCGTCAGGCACAGAGCCAGTTTTCTCTTGTAGATGCTAAAGGCAGATGTTAATCATATCACATTCCTGCTAGCCTTCACCAGATTTTCTTTGTCATCCTTAAAAGGGTCTGATTTAGCTCAGTGGGAGGGTTTTCATTGGCTTCAGTCAAGATGAGTGAGTCAAAATAGCATTACTTTTACTCCCAGATCAGTGCTGTGGTGTGGTAGTGTTCACTTCAGATACCAAGTGTGAGGGATTCTCTAACACCTCTTTTACAGGCATCCCTTTTGATGAATTTTTAAGGCTTTGGAATGTAGTTATTTGACAGATTATCCTTCCAAGAGCTGACATAGAAATCAGAATTTGGATACTGCATTTTCCAGTGTCATTTGGTAACAAGTGCAATAAATTTGATCTATTTCTACCTATATAAATTTCCTGAAACATCAGGATCAGATTTGTTTATATTTTCATGATTGTGTCATAATTGCTTTCATGTCTTCACTCTTCTTTCCGTGGATATCTCCTTGGACTTTTGAGTTTGAAGAATTATTTGGAAAAAGGAAATGCAGGGAGAAGGGTGAAGCCTCATCCCTGCTCTCCTCAGCAAGGTCTTCTCATGTTTCCTGGTGTTGCTAAGTTGCTTGATAACTTTTCTGTCTCTTGTTAGCTAACCAGAGTGCCCACAACTGGAGGACAAGTAATTAATTTGTGTGTTGTCACAAACAATAATAATCCTGAAAATTTGCTAGAACTAAAACAAACAAACGCTAGCAGAAATGTAATGTGTGAATGCTGCCCTTCAGAATTGTCTGGTCACCTGGATTTGAGGCAAAGCAAAAGGAAAAAAGATGGATGTTCTGTTTCTTGGGGTGCAGGTTGGTGGGATTTGTCTGATATCAGACCCAGCCTTTCTTTCCTCAGGTTGCCCCAGAGTTTTACTGCAGACACAAAGAGTACACATTCCCGATACTTCAATAATTTCTGGATTTAATTCACCCACCAACATGTAGTTGGTCCCCTTGGCAAGGAAACTGCTTCATCTTCCTCCTTATATGAGTTTGAAGCATCACTGTAATTTGTCCAGCCTCCATCTGCAAGTTGTCATGTGTGTAGCACCTTTTCTTTTTTTTTTTTTTAAGGACATAAAAGGATTAAGTTAGCTGTTAAATCACAAAAAAGGCGGACAATTTCTGTCACTGAAAAAATTAAATTACGATAGTACAAGTAATATTTCTCAAGTCATTTTTTTAATACAGTGACAAAAATTTTGAGTCAATCCTTTTAATTACACTTAACAAATCAGTGCACAGTGGGATGTAGTGCAAAATTAAACAAGCTACAGTCTTACGGACAACCTAGAAATGCATTCCTCAGTGTCAGAGCCATCCACTGGTTCCACCAACCTATTTTTCAACCACATAAGATTTAATTGTTGCAAATGGAATACTTGTTCTACAGAAGTCCAATAAATCTGCAGTCTGTCTTCCCAGTAATCAATCACAGATTGTGAATTGCATGAGGAAAAATCTATAAGATATGTTCTTCATGTCTAGTACGTTGGGTTATTTTCATGTCTTGTGGTTTGAATTTGGCCACTGTCATTTTAGAGGAATTTCCTGCCATCTGCGTTCAATTGAATTTTCTCACAGATTTGGGCTTGCTTGTAAATACTGGGATCTGGCAAAAGGAGTATCTTTGTTCTTCAGGGGCATATTCAAAAACCGTTAACATGGTGTTGGCAATGTGCTGGGTTAGGGAAGATCCAGGAGATAAAAAAGGTATAAATTCCCCCCTGCCCCTAACAGCTGATGGTTTATCTGTGGAGGAAAAAGAACAACGAGTGCATGAGTGTGTGGTAGAGTTTTATCTCAAGTTATCATGGTATTTCATATTTTGCTTATTATTAGGGTGTTGGTCATACTGCCTGCTTGTGACCACGTACACAGGCAGCAGGCTGAGAGTAGCCAAAATATTACAGCAAATTCCTGGGGGATCTCATTGCACGGCCCCAAACAGATCGGGAGTTGGTTTACCACCAGCTCTAATTTGTGTTTTGGCTGCTAATTTTGCATTGAGTTTATATCCAAACAGTGATATTGGCATATGTAGATTCTTAGAAATCACACATACCTTGGGGCAAAGGGCTACTCTGTCTTTAGTTTAACATAGCAACTGCAGTGTTACAAAATTCAAGGTAATCTCATCATCCTAATTGAAAGCTGGAGAGGGCCCTCTGCATTCCTTCCTGAGAGAGTGTGTATAATCAAATAAAAAAAAAAATCCAAGCATTGAGGATCAAGTTTAAACCAACAAAATCAAAACAATTCAGAAGAGAGTTTATTGCCGTCTTGAGCTTAACCTCACAATGAGAAATAGCAGATAAAATGGATTTACATGTGTACTCAACTGTGTTACTCACTAGAGATGGAAGAGATGTCCCAACTCAGAAGGAACCTGCTTCAATTTATCTCATTTTGCATACTTCAATTTGTCAGACTTTGTGTTGTTTGGGCATAAATCAAGGGCAGTTGCAGCCTTGCTGTGAAATGTAGGCCTGTGAAAACGATGGCAAGGGCTTCTAGATTTATCATGTCTCTGGTTGCTTAAGAGCTTATTCCGTTTGTAAATGGAAAGATGTGTTTTCTGACTGCTGGTTTCTCAAACTAGCTTTGGTCTTTAGTAACTTAGGTTACTTCACCCTGTGTGTCACTGGGCCAAGATTAGATCTTCCCCAGCTCCTTTAAACTTGAATTGCACATTTAAATATGTGCAAGTGCCTGGAGCTCAGCACAGTGATCTGTTGATAGTGCAGCAGAGGGAATCCTGCTTCTGCTCCCTTAGTTCTGCAGGAAGGGAAGAAACAAGTGTTTTGGCCAGCAGTGTCCTTGGAGTCTCTCTGTGTTGTTTAGCCTTTGGTTTCTGTAGCAAGCATTTTCCAAATTCTGTCAGTACCTGACAGCAGTCCCATCTAAGATGTTAAACAACAGCTCAGCCCAGACAGCCAGAGGGTGTCATTTTTGCATAATTTATTTTTCAGAAGAACTGCAGCATGAGAATCAAGGAGTTGTTTTCAGTATTGTATTTTCCATGGCTGGAAGTAGTCAGTGCCTGTGAGGCACAGGCTTGCTCCTTGCAATAGCCTCGGACACACTCAAAACTCACAGGCTTTGTCACTGCAGCCTCTGCTCTGCCCAGGGATGCTGAGAGCTGGGGGAGCAGAGCAATTTACTCTTTCTGTCTCTCTGCTTTCAGGACAGCAGCTTTACCAGCGAGGAGCAGCATTTGCCCTGGTTATACAGGGAGATTGCAAATACTCCTCAGGGCTCATGTGAAGCAGCAGTCCTGCTCCGGGCAGGCTGGCAGGGAGTGAATGGGCATCGTTCAGCTGGAGCAGGGTGGTGCTGTGTGGTTCTGCCTTTACTGGTGCCAGTGTGTCACCCTGGCTGCCATGGACCTGTTCACTGCCTGGGAGGAGCCTCTCATGGGGAATATTCCCCCCAGGTTCACATATGTCTTAGGTTATCTTTCCAAAGATTCCAGTTTTTAGCAATATTTTGGAGGGACTATCCAGTTCTTGCTGGGCATACTTTTCTTTCCTCTTTCCCTGTTTCCTTATTTTTTTTATATTAGTTTTCCTGTCATAACATTGGTGTAGATATTTGTCATTTTTGAGGGTATTTCCAATTATGTAGCTGTATTTTAATTAACTTATAATACATTGGGCAGCACTA
Source organism: Petroica traversi (assembly GCA_025920805.1). NCBI lineage: Eukaryota > Metazoa > Chordata > Aves > Passeriformes > Petroicidae > Petroica > Petroica traversi. The sequence goes on from JAHLSL010000008.1 coordinate 4,820,929, forward strand.
TTTTGGCTTCACTAAGGAGCTGAGGATGTTTCTTTATGAAAAAATAGATGTTTATTCACTATTTCTATTTTTAATATGTCATGACTACATTAGCAATGACCTATTTGATCTTGACAGAGAAGCCCGTGATAAACATCTGGAAACACACCTTCCAACTTTAAGCCGTGACTCTGAGAGAGAGAGGCTCATTTATTTAAGTGAAGTTTCCAAGATTCTCTGGATCACCAGTTTAATTTGCTTGTTTACCAAACAAAGGGTTGCATTTTACACAAGCCAAATGAGCCTGGCACTGCAAATAAAAAACAGATTACATTCGTTGCCATTACTCACTCAAACTTAAAGGGCAGCTCCTCCCTGAAAAGCAGCTCTAAAAACGGCATTGAAGATTTCCACGGGTTTTGTCTCTTAGTATTTCCAAAGCATAAACACTAAAGCAATACTTACATTTCCATGTCAGTCTTGCACAAATTAATTTTGTCGACTGACCTTCTACTAATAAAGTGTTTCACATTTGACAAGCCTGTCTTCTGATCGCTTATGCAGAGCACTCTGTACAGGTTTTGTCCCTCATTATATTGAAGCACTAGGGTCTGTTGTAGTCAAGAAGAGCTGAAACCCCTTATTTCTTAGTGATTTTTTGGGGTTATTTGGTGGGGCTATTTTTTTTCTTTTTTTTTGAGTGGGTAAATGATGGATGGGATAAATCTTAAGCATTTTCTTCCCAGTGATTAGATCACTTCATGTCCTGAATAAATCCTGTCGTTTGCTCCAGTGTTCCTCTGCTTTGAGTATAATATTTCTTGCTTTGTCTTCAGGGAAGTTGATAATTTTCTTTGTCCCTGATCCTTTGTCACTTTATCACTTTATCCCGTTATCCTCTTGTTCTCTCTGTTGTGCCTTCACACATTACATTCTTTTCCTCTCTCAAACAGCTATCTGCCTTCCTTCTGCTGGGTTTCCCAAACACATGCCAGGCCCTCACTGAGTTCATCTGCATGATGCTCTTCATCTAAGGCTCTACTGGGGACCAATAAAACCTATAGGGAATTAGCTGACAAAGCCAATTGTTACTGTTATTTCATAAGAAAACACGCTTGCATTTTCTTTCTCTGAATAGCTAAATAATCCTAACAATAGTTCTCGTGTTTCTCCTTTATTTGCTTCCCCCTGCCATTTTGTATCATGAAGTTAAACTATTGATATATCTTGCCTGCTGAAGGGCATCTCTCAGGTTACAGGTGGTTATTTTATAAAAAAGAGCATAACATAAGATGCTGAATGATTTTGATAAGAACAGGATGCTTACTCTTTGGGTAATGAAAAATTCCTAATGGTCTTACTGATCCAGTCTGGCTTTCAAATGCTTGGAGTTTGTTGTAATTTTGGTAAGTAAATCTGCTGTTGCTGGGAAGCTTCCCTGGATGTGCTAATTCAATTTTATTTGGAACCTGAGCTGTATCTTACTAAGAACACAGACAATCTCTCTGAAACACTGTGTGATTGTGTATATGTATGACTTGGGGATTCTCCAGGCTGAAGTTTATGGTGTCAAGGTGCCCCAGCAAGATGAAGCAAAATAACCTGGAGCCTTGCCCTAATCTCCCACTGTACACCTGAGAATTGCAGGTGTTGATATCCCCATAAAAACTCATGAGCTGCTGATGAAATCAGATGAGCTGAATGCAATTTCGCAGTTACCCAAATGCTGCATTTGCTTGAGCCAGTTGGACTAAAACCATATCCTGCTGCTTTTAATACAACTACATCGAGAGGTGGCTGTGTTGACATGAAATACATTCATGTGGCTTAGTAGACTGAGTTTCCAAATACAACACTGGAGATTGCTGTGCTAAAAACTCCATTAGATAAAGCCACAGGTAAAAACTAACATCCCTATTAGAGGCTTCCAAAGATCTTCACCAAAGGGTTCTGTTAAAGGTGTCATGAATCTTGAGTGCTTGAACTGTGTTTACCCAAATGAGATTTTGACATGGGTGGCACTGATCATTGGAAAGTACATTTGCATTGCACTTGCCTATGATTTTATAGAGGCCAAATGCCTAAGTGCAGGCAGGTGAATAATTTAAACCGTTGTGGACTATACATAATCCAGAGAGTAAACAGGTCATTAGATGAAGCTGTAGAATAAAATGTGCAGGCTAAAAGATTTGATACATTATCCTTACAATTCTCAAAGATGTGCATAATTATCATCCTGATACAAGCATCTTAATTTAAGTCATAATTTGTCTGGGGTTGGTATGCAGCTCTGAGAGATAGAGGAGCCTTGGGAAGCACCATCTGAGGGAGTGGAAAGCTCCACAGTAGGGTATCTGTGAGTGGTGCAGGGATCTCTGACTCCAGCCATGCTATTATTACTTTTTATGATGTGTGACTTGTGCTGTGACAGATTAGAAATATGTTGTTGGAAGCTCAGGGAGGCATAGATACATAAAGTTCTATGAAAGTGTTTTAAAAACTAGTGACATTTCCTAATTATTTGCATTACTTTTTTTCTAATATTTCTTCCTATTGCTTTGGTTTGTGGTTCTTGATAAACAATTGGCTTTATTTAAACTGAAGCTCTGTTCTCCTCAAACCCTCAGCTTTCTTGTGAGTTGGATGCACAGCCTGTTATGATGGATGGGATAATTCTTCAGCATTTTCTTCCAGTGATTAGATCACATCATGTCCTGAATAAAGCCTGTTGTTTGCTCCAGTGTTCCTCTGCTTTGGGTAGAATATTTCTTGCTTTGTATTCAGGAAAGTTGATAATTAGCCTCACAAAGTCATTGTGGGGATGTTTAGGAATAATGTCACACATCTTGCTTTGTATTAGTAGGAAAATTAAAGAGAATAAAAAGAGAGACTGTATTCACAGAAGAAAATTACACCTTCAAGCCAGCACCTTTGCTCTTGGGCATTTGAGAACCTCAGGGAAAGAGCAGTTAAAGTTCTTGGTTAGGTTTGTGTTGTAAGCTCTCAACAGGCTGCAGAAAGTGTGGGGCTGTCGGTTGTTCTCAGCTCAGGACAAAAGCTCAGTTGCCCTGAAATCAGCAAAGGGAGCTGAAATCAAGGCAAACCCCAGTGCAGACAAACTCTCAGAAATCAGTCCTGGCCAAAAGTCTGCTCTGGACTAATCCCCGAAATGATGCTGATGCTGCCAAGAGACAAGAGGGCTGTGGCTGTTCCTCCTCAGCTATTAGTATTAAACCAGCATGACTGTGGGAGAGATCAGATTGCAACTGCTGGGAGAAAACCCCTCTGGCTTACCCTGCCTTTGTGCCTGCTGGAAGATGTGGTAGGGCTGCAATATTTGGGTCGTGAATGTTGCTGTGCTGTCTTCGCTTGGAGCTCTTCCCTTGCAGAACTCCTTGGGAATGATGTGGTTAATGGTGTGTTTGTTTAAGAGGCAAGGGGGAAGGGAAATTAGTATCAGGTAAAATTGTGTATGTCTATGTGTATATATAAATTCCCAAAGTGTTCATGGCCAGCTACTTAATAGTTTTCATTGAATTAATTTTAAAACGTGAACCTTGTTTCCTTTATTTAATAGAACAAAACGGCTTCCATATTCTTGCCTGTAACTAGCAGGGTTTATATAGCATTCTGCAAACAAAGTAAGCATTAAAGTCCCTTTTGTCCATCTGTGGAATGAATAATTTTGTGCAAAGTATTTATTATAAGCACACGATACACTTAAACTTTTTACTGTAGTGGTGACAGATCCAGCACAGAACTGGATTGTTAAGTAGCAAGCACACCACGCTTCTATACTGTATAAAAATTTACTGACCTTTCTAAAGGCTCCTGGGTTCAAAGGAAAATGTTAGCTCACTTGGCTAACTTTTGGGTGCTACTTAAAACGTTTTTGGATGTTGGACACAGTGCGCAAGAGGCTGTGGTGAATTTCACTCAGAATTGCCCAGCTTCATGAAGCTGAACAGAAAGCTTTGGGTTGGGTACACCTTGGCACTGGCTGCTCCCTAGGACTGCAGGCAGCAGCTGGGTGCCCCTGGGTTAGATACCAAAATGTCCTTGGGAACCACCTCAGAAACCCTTCAGGATTTTCCTGTTATTTGGCAGAAGTTGGGGCTAACACAGAGGTCACATGTCACAAGTACCTCCCACAAATGTAGTTGCTTTTAGGATGATTTACAGTGGGTTCTATAATGTACTGATGTACACACACACCAGTCCTATCTGCTGTAAGCGAAGCAGCCCCTTCCCTTCTGTCAGTTCCACTCTTGTATGTGGCAGATAATTGCTCCCAGAGCTGCACTGTTTCCCCTCTGGGATTCTGTACGTGTTCAACGTTCAGCTGTCTTGTCAGAAACCAGATTTTGGGATCCCCAAAACATCCTTCACTTGGGTCTATATGCAGAGAGCCAAATGCAGACAGGGCATGAGGAAAAGAGATTTATGGATTAGCCACAGGCACAGAGAAGCACACACCAGGCTGGAGGGAGTCCAAGTGGGGATGGCAAACAGGCCCAGGGCTCTCAGAGGTGACATAAGTCACACCTCCACAGGTTTCCTGTAACCTTTGGTTCTGCTCACCTCTGGATTTGGCCCATGGGCTCTGCAGAATGCCTTGGACATTGCAGTAGGGGCAGCTGATTTAGTTTGTCTCTCATTGTACTGGTATTATTGGCTGGAGGAAAAAAAAAAAGAGACAACTTTTATGAAAGTATATTTCCAATGTTTTCTGTCAGATAAAGCAACAGATTCCTTTCTGTTGATGCCTTCCAATCTGCTGCCCTCACCCTTTGGAATTAGCAGCCTGCCATGCCTTTACAGCCAGTTACAGGGCCAGTCTCTAGGAAAGCCTCTCCCTCGTTTATTTGAATTTCCCAAGGATGAGCATTCAGGGACAGCATCTCAGCGGATTCCTGAGTATCTGCCTTTCTCTATCTATCTGGAGTGCTATTTTCTTTGATTTCTTAAATCATATTTGCAGTCAGTGATAATGAATTCATGCCCGAAACCCATTGCGCATCCTGTCCTTTATTGTGTTGATAGGGTTGATGCAGTTCTGTGTCTGTTCTGCTCTCTGAAGTGAGGTTGTTTGTCACTGATGTTTCATGAGGGAAATGTCTTCAGCTCTGAGTATATTCTGAGTTAATGTTATTCAGGTTTACCTGTGGTTGGGTTATATCTGATGTGTAGAAAGGTACCTGAATTGGACTGAGGGATGAAAAATGTGTCCCCTTTTCCAGCTGTAGCACCATCCTTAAGGCTCATGGTGGACTGTCCGTGCAGCTGTTCTGGAAAGAAGCCTTCTGACACAGAGTTTGTGGAGTCACTTTCAGAATAAACATTAAATTCCTTTGTGCATCTTTGAAATACAGCTGAAGATCAGAGTGGGGATACTCATGTATGATAGAGGATAGATAATTTATTTGTAATTTATTTGCAACTGCATTCTCTCGTAGGTTGTTTTTTCCCTCAGGATTATGGTTAGTGAAAAAAGATCCCTGGTTCTCTTTCTCACTGTTCAGAAGGAATGCTGCGTTCTCTTTCAACCTTTGCTTCATGGAGCATTCCTCTGTCATCTCTGTGTTTGTAACGCTGCTTTCAGGAGAGGTTTCCTCTTGTGCTTGCCCAAATCCCAAAGGGATCTGTAAGAAAGGTACAAAACCAGAGGAGCACTGAGTTCCTCTAGTGCCTTTGTGGATCAGGAAGGTGGAGAAGACATTCCTAAATGCAGGTCCCCTAAATTAGGTTTCTGTGGTCCCAATTCTTTGAGCCTGTGTAGATGACTGTTGAGCCAATGCAGCAGAGGGCAGCTACTTCCCAGCACGTGCCGTTTGTCACATCCTTGAAATCTCATGCTCAGTCATGGGAAGATTGGAAATAACAGCTCTTTTGGTGTGTGCCTTTTCCAAAATGTCCTTGGAGTTAAACCCACCAAGGTTAGAGGCGTGGACAAACGCAAGGAGGGAGGAGCAGTGGGAATGTTTCCTGTTATTGTGAGTTTGGGAAAATGGCTTTGGTGTGTAGTTGGAATGTATTGTTGTAAACAAGAACAATAAACATAATGGCTGAGAATACATAGAAGTATTTCAGGATGTTAAGGAGTGACCAAAAAAATTTTTTCTCCGGTAAAAGCTCATTTTTTTGTGTCGGATAATGATGTAAACCCTGTTTATTTCCAAGCAGGCAATTTGCACATCTGTTCTGATGTTACTGTCCAGGTTTGTTTGCTATTATTCCTTGATGGGAACACCTAAATTGTTTACAGTTCACAGAGAGACCTATTGAGTTGGGTCAGTTGGTTTCTTCATGCATGTAAGACATTCAGGGAGTTGTTTGATATGCAGATGAGAGGAATCTGATTAAAAACTGTAGAAGTGGTGAAGGTGATTTTTACTTTTGTTGAGTCTTGCACCTGACCCAGTGTTAGTATAGCTTTAGATTTAATGCTTGTGTCGAGGAGAAACTTGAAAATAAATCATGTTTTATAGTCTCGATAATGTGGTGTCTGTTCCAACTGATACTTTATTTCTTCAGTCCTTTGATTCTTTCCATATGAAGGCAGCAAATACTTCCATCAGGTTGATACAGCTTTTTCTGTCCTTAGAAGTTGGATACCTTTAAAATGGCTCAAGCAACTGCATCTCTGAAATTTGCATAAATAAATCAACTGTGTACTGTGGCTTTTGTGATGTTCAGTGTCTTTATTATTTGATGATTAAACGTAATGCAATTTACTAATGAAGAGATGTATTTTGAAGAGCAAAGGTCAGGGCCAGATTTGAAGACTTCCATTGCCTGAAATGTCTAAAGTAATTTTAATCAGGGAATTTACTTGCCATCATCAAAGCACTTTTCCTTTCATGATTTGAAAAAGTCTTGCTGCTGATGTTTATAATTATGGAACACCACCATCAAACCCTTTGCTCATCAAACTTCATTACAAAGATTTATTTGACATGCAGTAATACTTGTAATGCAGAACAGAAACAGAGCTATTGATTTACCAGCAAATTCATTAAAATTGTGTAAGTATTATTGCCAATAGATACACAAGGAACATAAATTATTTTATTCTGTTTTTTGAGTTACAGAGGGTCTGTCAAGGAGTTCCATATAAAGCAGGGCAGAATGCTGATGTTTCTGTGCATCAGCAGACTTTGCTGGAATAGCTTTTCTTATTTAGACATCTCATACTGTCACATTTTGCTTACAAAAGTATTTTGGTTGGTGCAGTCCTGTCTTGCAAGGAGACATTTTATGACCTGTAATGAAGTCAAGAGTATGGTGAGTGAGATATCAAGACTTTTTTTAGATACTAAATTGATTACATAATGGGGAGGGAAGATGGTTTGCATTTTTCTGCATCACAAGTTTCAGGTTCATCCAGAAGCTACCATGTGTTTAAAATATTTTGCTGATATAAAAAACTCTTTAAACTTATTTTTATTTGTATTGAAATGATTCCAGAACTGCAGGGCAGGGCATTCGTTGTTGTTATATCTCCAGACTGCTCTTCTGTGTTGTATCTCTTAGATTTTGTAGGATGTTCTACAGCACCTGCTCCAGTGGAGCTGCAGGATTGATCAGTATCTGCCACAAACTTGTAGTGACTTTGCTGTTGTCATTAGTAAGTGCTGTGAGTTGTTACTGTGCAGGAAGAAAATCTCCATCCTGTTACACCAGTGATGGAACTCTGGAGAAGTGTGGAGACTGAGTTGGGCTCTGGAGTGAGTTTGTCTCTGTGGGATTTACTCATGGAGGTTGGATGTTAAAAGGAGCTCCTGGTGCACTTAAAGTGTGCAGAGTTCAAGGGCACATTTTGTTCTTTGCATGTTTTACTTCTTTCCCTGGAGGGTTTGGATTTTTTTTCCCCCTTTGCTCTTTTCTCTAGGCAGTTCCATTTTGTGCTTATCAAGGCTCTGCCAGATGCCACGCTGAACAGTGGGCTTCTTTCCCCAGTACAGAGCATCTACTCCACTGTTTTTTGGTTTCCTTGCCTAGCCTCAGGCAGGATTTGTTTTTTTAATTACAAAGTTAATTTTTTTCTTTGGACACAATTCAAACAGCTAACAGTAACGCTCGTATATCCCTTAATGCCTATGACAGGTTTTCTGTGTAAACAAAAATTGCATCTGTCCTCAGGGACTAACTTCTATGAGTATATATCATGAAATGTTGGCTATTTTTATAAGGTATGTAAATGAAAATGGAAAATACGGAGTGGCTGTCCTGGAATGTGAAGAGCTTATATTTCTGTCTGAACTTGGGTAAGCAAACCTGTCCTTGCTTTTAAAAATGGTTGTTTTATTTGATTCAAGGCTTTGGTTCTGGCTGATTGGTAGTGTATGACCCTTCACGTCAGTCTGGATCTAATGGAGATTCCAGTGAAATCACAGAATTGAGCAGTTAGGAGCCACATGAGACTGCAACAAGCAGATAGGAGATGAAAGCTGAGTTACTCATTGGCCCTGAAATGGAGTGGTTCTGCAAAAGGAACTGGAGTCAGTGCTGGAGTACAGGGAATTTTGGTGATTTGCATGAACTGAGAACCTGCGCCACGATCTCCCAGCAGCAGGATTTGACTGGGCTGTGCTGCGTGTCTGTAGATGCAGCACAAGTTAGGCACCAGCAGAAGTCCTGGGGATCTGTGTTCTGCCCAACTGGATGAGCAGAACCATCCTGGGCAGGTCAGGCAGTCTCACACAGCACAGCATGAGAATGGCTGCAGAGGTAATGTTTCCTTCCCAATATTTTCTCTGAACTTTACAGGTTTTCCAAGAATATCCATTCCATGTGTACAGCCATTGCTCCTGAGGTGCATAAATGTCTCTGGTTCTACTAGGAGACAAATTACTATTGTGTTGATGTTTCAGCTCTTTTAAAGAGCCAGTGGATAGGAGCAGATGTGTTCATGGAGGCACTGGGCCTCAGGGCTTTGGCATCAGGATAAATTACTAGAGAGTAACAAATCACCTCATGTCATTTGCTCACTTGTGAGTAACCACATGTACAGACTTTCCCTGCAGCACCTCCTTGTCAGTGAAAGGTACTTCAGCTCTCCCTTCTGAATGGATAGCTACCTTAAATTAGGTTGCACTTCAGGAAAGTGCCTGTGCAAGGCAGTATGATGTGGTTGATAAGTAGAAACGTGCTACTTTGCAGTGTGGTGGAATTCTGGATCTTTTGAGTTTCCTTTCATTTTAAATATAGTAATTTTTCCTAGTTCAAAAAGAAATCAAAACCAGTTTGATCTTCTTCATCTATTTCTGACTTCAGAGCATGTTGGTATCTCCCTGTTAGTTTCCTTGGAAGTTCAGAAATGCTCTTGCTGTTCTATTGAAGAAATACCCTTCCTTAGAGAATTTCTGGAAGAATAAAAATTTGGCAATTTAATTTCCATGTTCAAATCACAGCATTCCCCTTAGAAAAATCATCTTTCTTTTCCTTTCCTGAGTGCTCAAAAAGAAGAAGAAAAAATTAGAAAGTTCTCCTTAGGTTTGGGTTTTGTTGACTCGATTGGCTGATTTCCTTATGGTGTTTCTCCTGAAGAATGCAGGCTCTGAAACTCAGTGTTGATCCCAAAATCACATAAGACCTCTAAACTGGATGAAGCGGAAAGAAGGGAGCTGAGCTGAAATGGGAAGAAAGGTGTCTTCCTTTTCAAGCAAGTGTTTTCTTTCAGCTGTTTTTGTTCCATGAGCACTGCCAAATCAATCCAGTGGAGATTGCAGTCAGCTCTTTTCCCACCTACTCTAATGTCAGCCATGCTGAAGATCTCTACACCCAGTCCTGGCCAAAATCTGCGTTTGAGTGAGGTGTTTGGTTTTCTCCTGAGTTGGAATCCAGAACAGTAAAGGGTTGTTGGGAGCTTTGTGATGAGAGACCCTGGCCTGGGCATATCCTTAGTCTTGGAGCAGGACATATCCTGCAGCCATTCCTGCTTCCTGTGAGGGTCTGCTGGCAGCAATCACTTGGATGGATGTGGAAACTGCAGACAGCCCAGATTCCCAAGGCAGGCTGGAGGGATGGATGTGCCATTTGCCTCCCTGGTGATGACAGGCCTTGAGGCCTTGGAAATCAGGGTGTGAGGGATGGGATGGGAGGGCTGGGACGACCCAACAGCGAACAGGCTGGGGAAAGGGAGGGAGAAAGTGGTGACAGGGACTCCAGGGCTCCTCTTCTTTTTCCTGCTTTTGTCCTTTTCTGTTGTTTTTCCCTGTTGATGCAACGATGAAAATGTGACTAGGCCACTATTTAAGGTGAATGGGAAGTGACTGAAATCTGATACTGCAAGAAAATGTGTTAAATTATTGTCTTAAGCTGGACTTTCACATGGAGCCAGATCTCAGATTTGATTGAGCCTTGGGCTAACTGCGCAGTGCCTGATTTCTGGCTGCTCCTTGGCTTCAGCTATTACTTCGTTCCCATCGAAATCCTAATTCCCAGAAAGCATTTCCCAATCTTTCTGTCCTCTGAGTGCTAAATCCAACTTATTTGCCCCAGAAAGTCTCATTGAAATGTGCTCTGACTACCTGTCCTTTCTCTGATGGGTGATCTGTTGGGGAATGGGCCTTGCAGTGCAGTCTGAGTTAATTTGCCAGAAATGAAGACAGATTGTAAAAGGTACAGTAGCCTGCTTGAAAGATCTTTCTTCCTCCCTTTTCCTTTGCACCAGTTGATTTGTTATAGGAGGCATGTCTGTGGGGGACACTTGCATTGATGATTCTGTGAAATACTTCTGAAGATCTTTTCCTCTGCTCTAAAATCAACCATGAAGGTTCCTCCTGTCTGGCAGTGACAGCGAAGGCTTAGGAGGTTTAGAGTTCAGGCTCAGCTCCAGTGAGTCTCCCAAAATATATATGTCTCTGCAGTTCTTGAGTCTGTTTGAGTTATTCAGACGTCTTCCTGACAAAGATCATGCAATCCCCTGTGTGCTCTCTGGCTATATTTTAAGGTACTTTTTCTGGAGGCTTCATATTAGATCTTGCCAGCAAATACATAAAGCATTGAAATGGGGGTGGCCAGGCAGCAATGTTTTGACAGTAACTTCTCTATGTAGGGTGATTGTATGGTCCTGCAGAACTCGGTATCTCTTGGTCTCTGATATATTTATTTTGTTAGTATTCCTATGAGATACAGAAATGCTGTTACTCTCATTTTACCAGAAAGTCATAAAGTGCGGGCTGAACTCAATGACTTGCCTGAGGGCCATCCAAAATGAGAATTATCAGCTCCAGTGTTTCAGTCTTTGCTCTAATCCAAGGACCATCCACCTTCCAGGCCTTCAAGTAGGTATAGGCACCATGGTCTTTGAAGATGTTCTATACTATTGGAGGCAAAGCAAAAAGTGCCCTAACCTTATCTAATTAAGGTGTCCTTAATTAGACAGTAAAATACATCAGCTGTGATGGAAGTGTTGAACTTGATAGGGAGGCCTGAAAGATTCAGACAGTAAAGGGTCATTTTTGAAAGGATAGTAAAATATATGAGCTGTCTGGAAGATGAGTTCCATTAATCCCTGAAAGCTTATCAGTCCTATGTGTCATTTTTGTTAATTGGCCATATACTGGGGTTTCCTGCATTGAGGTGATGCAGTAAAACAGAGAAATTTGTTTATTTCATATTGCTGTAATCTGTCTGTGCTAGAGTTTGTACCGGACAGTCAACTTACAGAACTTGCAGTTTGAAAAGCCTGTGAGGCCTTTGCATTCCTTGTTCTGTTGGGTGTAGTTCACCAAGACAGCAGTTGTTTCTTGCTCTTGTAATATGAATTAAAGCAATTTATTTGTTCCTTCTTATAAAGGAGGATAATCTTCCTGAATTGCAGTTAGTAGTGGTTGTTTAAAAGCTAATTTGTGAAAATAGCACTTAATTGTGTATTCATGTGCAGGTACTTTGTATAAGCACGGCCTCTGTTCGATATTTAGATCACAAATTGGTACACTGCCATCTAATAACACCAGTTCCATCCAGGAACATCCAGAAAGCACTGACTGCAGTGGAACATGGATGTCAGAACCATTTGCTGGTGCCTGAGACTTCAATTTCCCACCAAACCTGACTGTTCAATGTTAATGTGCTTGCCAGTCCTGTCAAGTTCAAAGCATCACTTAGGACAGCAACAGTACTGATGCATCTGAGGAAATTCTGGCTCCATTGGCTTTGGCAAAGAATTATGAGTGGGTTTGAAGATTTTAAAAATATTTGGGGAATTAGCAATCCTTTTTCTCCACATAAAGTATCTTTTCAAGAAAATTTGACTGTGTTAAAAAAAACTTGGTCTCTGCTGAACTTCAACTGAGTTAATAAAGAAATGAATCTTCAGACTTATCCAAGCTACTAAAAAGTTGGCACGATGAAAACGTAAGAAAAAAGAAATAATTTCTGGCACAGCACATTCTTTTTATTTTGCATTTTGTTACATTTATATATTAGTCCATTGTTGCTACTTGCTTTCAGTAAAAGGCAATCATTACACAAACCCTTACTCTGGTCACAGATACAATCTGCACTCTTAACAAAAAGATTAGATTCAGATACCTTCTGACCTTTCTCAGAAAATTAGCCTGATAATATTTAAGGACTGCCTTGACTGATTGTGAATTTATCTTCCAATATCCTTAAATAATCAACAGAGAAATCTCAAGCACTTCACTGGTGGAGAGAGAACTAAAACCCCACAGTGGTGATGACTATTGTTGCTGCAGAACGAAGACAGACTTTGTCTTGCAAATTTTTTTTTTTTTTGCATTGTTCTGTTCATGTAAACACCAGCATTTCAGTGGAGAATTGTTAGGAAAATTTTAGCAGTGAAATGCTCAGAAATGTCCGTGGCACACTGTTCACTCATGGAAAGTTAGAGCCCCTGTGCTAAACCCTATAAACGATATGTAAAAGTGTATTGTTTTGTTTAAGCTGAGGCCCCACCATTGATTTCAGGGTCCGTCACATTGCAATAAAACCGTGGCCTTGGATATCTCCTGCAAGCATCACTGTTTTGTGAATTACACAAGAGACGTTAAAACTTGATGGCTGGAGAACAAGATGTAACATGCCTTAGAGGGTCAGGGTCATAGTCAGTGTCAGCCTGGAGACGTAATGTTTTCCTGGCAAGATAGCAAGGCTTGCCATCCCTTTGGATTAGGAGGAGAAGGGACATTTATAGGTAGGGCTGAGTTTATCCCTGCGAGAGCAGTGCATCCTTTAGGGCTAGGAATGGTGTATTGTACACATTCTGTAGCACAACCTGGCCTGCTGCTCAGACAGATCACAGGGGGGTGAAGAAATGTTGCTGGGATGCGACCAAAGGTCTGTGGCGGGTGGCAGTGCCTGAGGGAAAACAGCGATAATTAAAATAATACAGACAAAGTAAAACTCAGAGTGAAAACCCAGCCCCTGTACTTCTTACTGGTCTTATTGTTTCTTAGATTAAAAAATCACAGACTTTAGATTTGGTTGCAAGGTCAGGATTTGATTCGCTAAGTATTTTAAATTACTGTTCCTAATTAGTTTCTAATAAAAACATGGAGATTGAGTCATGGAGAGCTCAGAATCCACGTCTTGATTCTGCCTACTTTCTTGTCTTTCAGAGGGAACTTTGTCCAGTGTTTCTCGTTTACAAAAGTTAATTATCAATGTAAATCTTATCCTCTGATGTTTTCATAACTCTAAAAATACAGTTGTCTCAGAGAAATTATGTTTAATTTTATAAAAATCACTTTTCCCTTAGTGCATCCCAAACTGCTTGAATTGAAGGGTCTTCTAAATAAGAAAACATCTAAACTTGAAAAATGTAAGAGGCAAGGAAGCAGTGCAGTAGGATGGAGATAATAAAACACAACCAAGGTACTACAAACTGATGTGTGAGTGCTTCACCAGCATCCTGTGAACTGTCAGGTATCACTTAGCAAAGTGCCATTTGCCATACGTTTGTGCCATTTGTTTTTTCTAAGAACAAAGGATGTATTTCAAGCAAGTTGTTCTAACAAAACCAAATAACTGCTGTTGATTTTTGGTTTATTTTACTATTTATTTTATCTTTTAAGTTTTGTGCATATGTTATTTTTCAAATGCATTTTCCTTTTTATTCATTTTGGTCTCTTGTTCTGTACATTGCATGAGGTTAAGGCTGGTCTGTCTTGTTTTGTTTGCACATCACTGACATAAGTAAATGGACTATAGGGCAGAGATTTCAGGCAGGATGGCAATATGAACAGTGAACAAATACTCAGTTTCCTGTCTCCTTATCCCAGTTGATAGTGTCACTGTATTGCTATGAAAAATAACTCTGTACATGGAACAGTGCAAATTAAGAAACTGGCCTCAAAATACCTTCATGTCTTGTACTAAAATCCCATCCTGACAAGCAATGCTGAATTTAGAGTGCTAGAGTTTTAAAAATACAGGGTTTCTAAGCAACAGTGTTTATAGAGGGAACACTTCTTGTTCCCAGTTTTGCCTTTGACTGCTGTATCTATAAAATAGCTTAAACCAACAGGTTTCCCTGTTGCAGAGTGATTAATTTTGATTCTAATGAAATGGGGCCCTGCTGCCTTCTCATGCTCCCATGTACTTGCAGTGTTTTGTGGGCAAGGTGCAGGATCTTGTGATGAATGGGTTGCTTTGAGCATTCTCTTCATTTTACAAAGCATATTGTTCAGGGCTGGTTTTGTGAACGGCAGCTCAGCGATCCATAAAATAATATAAATTCTAGGATAAGAACTTGCAAAGGAAAACCCAGCATTGACAAAAACCTGAGCTTTATTTTAAACATAATATCCTAAGGAACAGAAGAATGTGGTACCACAAACTATGGAAAATGCTGTTTTACTAAGAAAACAAGTTCTGCTTGTCCCAGTGTTGCTGTTTTCCCCCTTCTTCCAGATGATTTATGTAGTGACTTTCACAAGCCTCATGGAGTTTTGTTGAATTCCAAAGAAACTGACATAGAGATGTGTGTGATAGGATTAAAACTCAAGCATCTGTCATTTAAATGCTAATCTCTGTGGATTAGGAGAATTTGGCAGTAATTACCAGAGCCAGAGATGGTTCATGCTGATGTGAGGTAATCCTGATGTCCATTGCCCTGTGCTGGGAGAAGAACCAAACCACCTTGTCAGGGCCAAAGCAAAGAGAGATAACAGGTATTTTAATAGTTACTGGCAGTGAATGGCCTTTCAGGGGATGCAAAGTCCCTTTGACAGGATGGCTGTTTGTTACTCCCAGCTGCTGGTGAAAGGCTCCTCACAAATGGAGTGATGACTGGGTGGGTGTTTATAAACCAGTTTAGAGTAACTCACACATTAGATCATTTAAAAGGAGCACTGGGATCTTAAGCAGTTAAAATAAAATATTGCCTGTTTTAATTGAAAATCTTGATTTCAAAGATAGCCTGGTAAGATTTAATGATTAGTCCTGATTTTATTTTTTTACAGATGATCTAAAACTTGAAATAATGTTTGAGACAAATGGTAGAACCATTTTCATGAATCAGTATCAAGTTTATTTGAAGAGAGTTTTATTTCCTGTATTTCTGGGTTGTTATAATGGCATTAATCTCTACAGAGTGTCCTGAATCCATGCAGTATTCCCACGTGCTAATGTTTGCATTGGCACGTTCATATTGACCAATTTATGTGCGAATCCAGTCTTTTTCCTCCTGATTTGGAAATTTAGGAGGCTGCTGTGACAGCTATTTCTCCTGCAGCCTTCAGGGACTTCCTCATTAAATCTTGCTGAGTTTACTATCAGGTGCTGCATTTTGAGTCATGGAATATCAGGGTAGAAGGAACATCATGGATCATCTGGTTCAACCATTCCTGGCAAGAGCATGCTCAAAGAATCACAGGATTGTTTAGGTTGGGAAAGACTTCTGAAGATCCAACTTCTAACCCAGCCCTGCTGAGTCCAGCATTAACCCACGTCCCTAAGCACCACATCTACACAGCTTTGAAATTCCTCCAGGGATGGTGACTCCAGTGCTTTCCTGGCATCCTGTTCCAATGCTTGACAGCCCCTTTGGGGCAGGATTTTTCCTCATATCCACTTTTGCAAATGGTCTAGCACGAGCTGCATCTTAAAAGTGACCGATGTTGGGGAATCCATTCTGGGAGACCTCACTCTCTTTAGGGAGTTCATTGATGCCCAAACAGAATGTGTGACAGCAGATTGAGAGTATAATTTATAATTAAAAAAAGAAACAAACCAGGAGATGAAAGTTATTTTTTATTGCACCAGTTTCTTGGGCCTTTGTTTATTGTGTATTCTTAAGTAACTAATTCCTCCAGCACAGTTTCTATCTAGATCTGCTGGGCTTCAGAAGGAGCGTGTTGAGTGAGGGTGGAATGGAGTGCACAACACACAAGATCTAATCTAGCAATGGCATCTGTGCAAGTCAAACTCTGTATTCATGCATTGCCCCAGGGATTTCACTGGGGCTCTGCCTGGGCACCCAGTTCTGCCTCCATGGGATAAATGGCAAATAGGAGTCATGTGTCTGCAGCACAGAGCTGTCAGATGCTTGCTTCAGCCAGACTTTACTATTTGTATAAACACTGCAAGCACTCGATTGCAGAGCTTGGAAAACATTTTGCTTTGCCTTCTTTGTTTTGGTTTGATTTTATTTGCATGCATCATTCTACATGCGAAGAGATTGAACCAATATAACAGACCAGATAGCACTAAAGGTAGAAGAAGGTTTTACAAGCATAATTTGTTTCCTTGTGTCCTTTCTTTTGTGGAACATAAGTTCACAAAAAACACCAAACAACCCTATTGAAACAGTCACTGCTTTGCTTATAATAAACGTTAAAAAGTATAATCCAGATATCTGCTGGTTTGTGAATGTGGGTTCATGCTTTCTTGAAACTGGATCAAACTGAAATGTTTATTTTAGACAATGATTCTGAATACTGAGATGTGCAAATATTAGTCTTTCATCTGTCTTCAGAACAGGCAAATATTGAGAGATGAACTTGCTCATACTTCCACTGCCACTTGGGTAAAATATTTGAGACACTGAGGTACAAATTTACTTTTTGCTGTCAGCTTGTTTTTCTGTATATCTTCAGGATAATAAATATAAAGAAAAGATACATTCATTATTGACTTCCTAGAGACTGGCCATCTGATTTATGACTTCAAAGTGTCTCCATTTTATCTGTCAAAACTGATTTTAAACTTCATTTGTCTTCTGGTTTTGGCAGCGCTTTTTACCTTGAATTCAACTGTTTGACATGCATTGTACCAGAGTCACATTTTAAAAACATTTACAGTATGTTGCAGAAAAAAAGGTTCAAGTTGGTACATCTGCTTTCAATATTTTGCATCTCTCAGAGTGAAAACAATTTGAGAGCTGGCATTGGGAATGTTCTTATTGTAGCTGTAAGCACAGCATTTAGGTAACTTAGAAGAATAGAGTAATAATTACAGAAAATGAATTGTCACAGAATAACATTCTCCTGTGATTATCACCAATTACAGTTAACAGCTCCAGCAGCCTTGGTGATTGGATGCAGAACATGGTTTCCCTAGACTGAAAGATGGGCCATTTTTCAGAAGGTTTTGTTAAAAATTGCTTTCAGAGATTGAATCCCTGCAAATGGGGCATTAACAGCCCCCTCAGGCCTGGCACAGACACCTCAGTGCAGGGCGATTCAGCATCTCTGGGGCTGATAAAACCTCCTGCTCTCCCTTTGCCCCAGTGGAGTGGAGCCTCCAGCTCCAGCTTCTCTCCAGGCTCTCCTGACTCTGAGCTGAGCTGGAATAGTGGGAAGAGAGTGCACTGCAGGTGGAGGGGGTTCCAGCACGTTGCTGCTCGGTACCAGGTGAGACTTCCAGCAGTGGTGCAGAGCAAGAGAAATCTTGGCCAAGTACACACAGCTCTAGCATCCCCTGTGGTGCCTGTGGCTTTTAATCACAGCTGCACAGGCTCGTTTTTATCAGAACCCCTTCATCAGCCTTTCCCCATCTTGCATGGTTTCACCTTCCTGTCACTGTGTATTAGTTCCTGCACTAGTCTGGATGATTGACAGAAAGGGAATATTCCATGAGTAAAGCTCATTTGAGGGGATGTATTAGCAAAAGAAATGGAAACTGAGTGGGTCTACTGACAGTGCAGGTAGATCAGAAAGGCCTTAGAAGTATTCTGCAGAAAGGGCTGGAAGTGGAGTGATGGCAGAGAGTTCCAAGTCAGAGGTGGAGCCTGTGTTCTGAGGACCTCCTGGTAGGGACTGTGCAAAATAAGAGTGAAAGAAAGGCAAACTGAAGGTGCAGCTGGTGGGAGCTGCCTGTGATGACATCACATCCATTAAGCAACGCCAGAGACTGAGTTTGTAAGTGCTGGTAGGCAGACAGTTGTCATTAGAAGCAGCATGACTATGTTATGTTTGGATTTATAATTCAGATTACAAACCAGATTGAGTATGAAGGTGAAGAGGGAGAAGAGACACAGAAGGAGCTAAGCTCTTTGAAATTAAGAGGGAAAAGAAGAGGATCCATCCTCTGGACAGTTCACTGGAGTAACTTCTCCCTGTGCATCACAGGGTTGATCACATTTCCCACTGCTGAGAGCAGAATAACCTGGTGTTAATGTGTGCAACCACCAGTTCAGAGGAGCCTGCTGGGGTTCACACTCCTGGTCTGCTCTCACCTCAGACCTGCGTGGTGTGGTGCTGGGGGATTGTTTTCTGTGTTCTAATCAGTGTAAGGAAGGATTTAAGCAGTTTCATTTGTTTCTGCATGTGCCTGATGCTGAGCCTGGGGTTTTTATTCTTTCAATTATGCTCTGTAGCTTGGAATGCTTAACAGAGGCAGGCACAGGCAGTGCATGGGGATGAGAGCGCTGGAATAGAAAAATAAACAGCGGAAACCCACAGCTGAACTACCAGATGCTGGGGTTTGTCGAGGCTTTTTTATAAGAACACAAGAACTCTGACTGGGGTCATTATCCCCACCAGCCACTTGTCAGTGTAAGTCCCTCTTTCTCTTTTCCCCCCCCATTTATCTCCCGTGTAAAATGTCCCAGTCCACCTGTGACTGAAGCAGGTGATTTGCCACTACTTCCCTGGAAGAGAGGGATGGGCTGGATGCCCCTCCAGGCAGGGCTGTGCAGGCCACCACGTCACCTCTGGAACATTGCTGTGGCACAGGTCTTGCCTTAGACTATAGAGAAGCAGATCACTGTTCAATAGGATGTTCAGGCAGAACTTTCCTGCTTTACTAAAAGCACTGAGAGGAAGTCTGAGAGGTTCTCTGTTGCAGGGGCAGACCATGGTGTGTGTGTGTGTGTGTGAGATCTCTCCCTGCCTCTTCTCACGGTCCCTTCTGTACTTTTGCCCTGCAGCCATTTACTGCTGGTCCTCACTACCAGGCTGAGCTCACCACCTTTCTCTCCTGTTCTTCAAGAGGCTGGACATGCTGTGCTTGGCCCATGCTGCAGAAAAGAGATGTAGAAACCTTTAGCTGCAGTTGTGCCAAGGCCACTGCTGTGTGCTGAGTGCACAAACACTTTGTGCTCTACTGCCTGCATCTATCCGTTTCTTAGGCTGTGAACTTCCTGAGGCAGGAGCCACATTTTTGGTTGTTCCTGTGCAGAGTACACTACAATGGCATTATAATTCTTTGTGCTTTGACAATATTAATGAATGAATAACAGAATATGCTGTAGAGAGTTGTCACTGAATGTACCAAGAATGGTCCCCTCTCTGGTACCGAGGAGAAGGAGGGCACAAGGTTCCCTCACACATCTGTCATGGCATATCTGTGTGCTTGGACAAACTCTACCTGTGCTGCAGAAGCAAAAGCTGGACATAGGATGTTCTGCAGCAGAGAGTGAAGAAATATCAATGGCTTTCAAGGGAAAGCAAACCTGAAGCAGGTGCTGCATGTGCCTTACAGTGACTGTACTGCCTAGCAGTCGTCAAGGGTCTGAGTCCAGAAGGAAGGTCACGAGAGATTCTCACAAAGCCAGTAATTGTTTTCTTTTTTGGCTTGTTTATTTTCTATGCAGTTAGCAAAACGTGACTCTTCATTATGGGTGGTGTAACCAGTCATTAGCTGTGTACACATGGCTGGGGTTCAGTTTCACAGAAACAGGATACTTTGCTTTTCCACACTGACTGAGAAGAGGAGAATGCACTGATGTACTGGGTGTGTAGGCTTGAGCTTTGGGAAGCCCCTGTTTCTTTGTGTGGCACCAGCACACGAGCTGGTTCTGTGGAGCTCAGTGCTTTCTGAGCATCTCCAGTGTGGGTGCCTGTGGCTGACAGTGCAGCACCTGACCCAGCCTGGCCTGTGAACCACTCTCAGAGCAGCTGTGCCAGCCTAGCCCAGGCTGATACAGCCACTGGAGTCAGGCTTGGATCCTCCCTGCAGTCCCACCAGCTTAGACATCACTGCAGCAGGCTCTGAAGAGCCCCAGCTTGGCTCTTGCTCATGTCTTCTTTCCTTGCTTTGCTTGCTGGAAAACTCTGCTGCTGATTTGCAGTGCAAATAATGCATGAGACTTGCTTCTGTCGTATCACAAGGAGTGATTTGGGAGCTCTGCTGTTCTCATGTTTTCCCTCTTGCTGACTTGCTGACAACGAGAAGGAAAAAATTCTTGGTTTTCTGTTTTTGGGAGCTTCCAGAGGTTGCATTCTTCCCCCTTAATCTCAGCTAATTTCTTAGTCAGCATGCTCAGGATCACATGGATTTCTGCCAGGTAAGTAGGGATTTTTGTGAGCTGTAGTCTGTTCAGTCGGCAATCATTTTAGCTGTAAAAGGCCATGGCTTAGCGTGGGGCTCAGATGACACACACATTCAGCTTCCAGCTCCTTTATTTTTTAAATGGTTTTAGTTACTCCCTCTCTGTTTTTTTTTTTTTTTGCAACCCAGCCATAGGGTTTAGATCTATTCTGTAAAACTAGTGCTAAACCAAACAAGGCAAACTTAAGAAAGGCTTAATTAAAATAACAGAAATCTCACACTCACTGAATCTATTGCTGGAGCTCTTTTTGCCTGTAAACAAAAAATTCAAATGGCTGCTTTCCCCCCCACCCCCCAGTTTCATAAGTGGTTACTGAGCTTCTGCAGTTGCTACATTCCTTAAAAAGTTGTTATTTCTTTTTTGGTCACACACTAGGGGACTCCATTGTTTTCAGTGGTGCCTATTGAGTTAGGCCCATCGACAGCAGAACTCATTCTGGGTCATTAACTTTGGAGGCACAGTAGTATAATTTGGTGACTTTATTCTATTTCTTAGCAGACACTTGTATTAAAGTCACGCACACACAAAACCAGAAAAACCATCCTTCTCCCTTCCTGTAAACTCTGATAGTTTTAAAGAACCTCTTAAAGATCTTTTAAAGGACCCGTTAAAGACCATTAGAACTTGTAAAGTTGTGTTTCAGCACATATTAAGCAGAAGTAGCAAAACAATGCTGCTGTCATATATTATTGATTCTAGTGCTGTGCTGTTCTAGTGTTGACAATTTAACAAGGTTCCTTGGAAAAACTGGCTGTGTTTAGCAGAAGATTCACACAAACAATTCATGATCTGGAGAATATACTGTACTGTGAGAAAATGAAGAAAGCAGACAGTTAATCAGTAAAGGTAGGAACCAAGCCTGAAATTATCTACAGAGGGAGAGAATACCAGGTATGTCCTAGGTTTTCACCTAGCACACAGTCATAATTTGAGACGCAGTGCCTGAACTGAAGTCAAGCAAGCTGAAGCTGTATAAAATTCATGCTGAGAACCATGGAACAAACTGCTACTGAAGCAATTCTCCATCATGTAAAGATTCCACTTCGAGATTTGGTGTCTTGTTAAAAGATGCACTCAAGATCCAGCAGTGTGTGGTTAAACTAGATGGAGATACCCCAGAGGAAACACAATGCACCAGGCACACTGGCATTCTTTCTGGGCTCAGCCTGTAAACTGTGTGGTCTGTGGAAGTTTCACTCTATTCCTGTGCTATGCTTGCTATTCACAAACTCGGTCACTTCACCCTTGAGGTCTGTTTCCCACTTAGAAATAGTTCTTACACAACGTTTGGTCGGGACATTTAGAGAACGTCGCACACCTTTTGGCCACACTTCGTGTGCAGTGAACATTTTCATCTCTGTAGTTCTTAATTAACCTTTTTTTCCCAGCACCAAATTCACATAAAAATGCACATGGTAAGGTTAGCAGTGTGCTTAGGCGGTAGGAAAGAGGAAAGGAAAGGAATGGAGTGTCTGCCCAGAGTTGAAACAAGCTAAACTTCCTCCATCTGAGACCCTCAACTCTAGTCTGAATAGAAGATCCTTCTGTCCATGGCTCTCTGGCCACTTTGGTTAGTCAACAACATTTACTGAGTTCCTGGCTGCACTCTTTGTCTCTCTAATCGAGTACTGGAAGCTGTTATTAGAATGCAGATGACAGAATTCAGTGTGCATCTTTAGACTTCCTAACTCTGATCTTGCTTTTTCTAGTTTTGTAGTGCTGTTCATTTCACTGCCTGTGGCAGAGACTCCTGACTGACAATCAGACAGGAGCAGAACTGGGCTCAGGGACAATATGATTAATGAATTACTCTCAGTTCTGTGGGATGGATTGGATCAGCATGTTAGAATGATTTCATGCCTTCCACATATTCTTGATGGCAGGGATGGTAAGCAGAAAAAGTGCTTTAGATCAGAAGAGTCAGCCCTCATTCGACTTTGAAACTTCTCTAACACCAGAGTCTGGATGTTGTGCAAGTATGTGCACTTTCCTGAGAGTTTTTGTTCAGTGTTTTATGCTGATGAGTTGTATTTTGGCATGAGGGGACCTTGGTGGAGGTAACCCTTACCTCTGCATGTGTGTGTTCAGTAAGTTCCATTATGAGCTTTCTGAGCATTTTTCAGAGGGCAGTTTGATGCAACAGTAAAAACCAACAGGAAAACTGGGTCGTGCCAAAGGTTCATTAATCTCATTATTCTCTGTTTTACCCAAGAAAAAAGATAAACTAATCCAGATAAGATTTAAACACTGGATCTGCCTGCCATTGTGCTGCTGGCTCACAGTGAAGGAAGCCTGTATCTGCTACCAGCTGCAAAGAACAGAATCTGATAGTGAAAAGTGTGGAGAAAAAAGGTGTATGAAAGTATAGAAAAAGGGCTGCCGGAGACAGTTCAGAAGAGAGACAGAGGGAAGAGATCAGGGCTCTGGAAAACATGATTTATGAGAAAAAAACTTGAATAATGAGAGCTGTGTAACACTGGCGAGAGAAGACTGAGTGGAGACAGCCTGCAAAAACATAAAAGGTTGCTATGGAGGGCAAGAGAACAGATTCCTCTCCGTGTCCAGTTTGGACAGGACAGTATGTAACAGAATAAGTTGTGCTAAGGGGCTTTTAAGTTAGACATAAAGAAAAGAATTCCTAAGTCAAGTGAAATGACTGAATAGTTTGCTGGAAGTGCTGGGGAGTTGCTGCAGCCTGTGAAGTAGATTGGTCAAGTACCCCCTTATGTTTGTGAGGCTGGATTATGCTGTAGGGACACAGGACAGAGTAAATCATGTTCTGAAGACTCTTTCAGCCCTGTTTTCCATGATTGCATAATGTGTTTGTCAGAGCAAAGGGCTTCTCATGGTTACAGTGATCCTTCTGTATCTGTTTCTTCACTGGCATCTCCAGCTTCATGTTATCCCTGAGATACCTTGTTCACAGGGCTTGTGAGGAAAGTGCAGACCCAGTTTACAGAAGGCAGCATTGCTAAATAAAAACAGAGTACTCCACATACCTCCTAATCCATAGCAACTGCCCCCTGTCATCACTGGAAGATTCACAGAGGCCTTCTAGCAGGAGCTGAACTTCTCATTGTTTATTCAGTATTCATGGTAGACAGCACCATTCCGTGAGAATATTTTCCCTTTTTATAGCATTCAGTATACTCTTTAATTTTTCTGCATCCTTGTTTCTCTGCTTTTCTTCTTCCCTGTGCCTTCACTTCTTCACAGCAGATTCCACAATAGTCTCATTCTAAACCTGTTCCACAGTCTGCTAAAAAGCCCCACAGCAGATCAGGTGATGGTGGGGGCACCTTGGTTATCCCCAGAATCTGACATTTGGAAGGGATGGATACAGTCAAGATGTTCCTCCCAGCTGTTGTCTGAAGCTGCCCCATTTTGGACAGACACCTGAACTAGTTACATTTAAATAAGAGAGCAGAATTTGTTTCCTGTTACATGGCATATAGATATTTATGGCACCAAGAACTCTTATGTTTGACATTGTCCTTCAGCAGTCTGTGCTTACTGGTGATACATTAAGTTGTATGTTAAGAGGCACTGCACTTCTGCAGCCCTGAAACTGCAGTCAGAGGAGAGTCTGCAAGAGGCCCATTCATTGGCACTGAGTGCAGAAGGGTAAATTCAATTTGAGTAGAATTAGTCCCAAGCATAGTTCTGGTAAAATAGAAAACGACATTGCAAATCACTTGATGTTAAATATATTTCAAATCAAGCCGTGAAATAATGCCAAAATCCTGGCAGAAAGAAATGTCAAACAATGAAAACAGCAAATGAAAAGTAGCAGGAGTAGGCTGTTCCTCTTTTCAGCATATGTTGTGGAAACTGTTTGTTTGTCTTGAATTTTCTTTCTGGCAGTGTTAATTCTAAGCTGCAAAGAGGCGATTACTGTATTAGGTATCAAGTGTTAAATGATCAAGGAGATGGTGTTGCTGAGACATTTGCCTGTATGTGGTAACAATTTGAATTTTCACTGTAAAAAATTATTCTACATAAGAGCACAAAGATGTTGTGAGGGGATGTGGGTTACTTGTAAGGTGTGAGAGGTGTGCAGTGAGTGTGGATGGAGGTTGTGGATGTGAGGATGTCTCCTTTTTGGTGAAAGCATGGAGGAACCAATGCAGATGTGTTAGGAGAATGTGTAGTCTTCAGCAACCAAATGCATTTTGGCTCTAGCTCTTCCTCCTTGATATATAAAGAACCAGAAAAAATGTGTGGAAGAAGCTCCCACAACAAGAGAGCTCGAAGCAAAGATAGCAGTGGAGAGGAGAGACTCATGAGGCCACTTGTAGGAAAGGAGCCCAATTCACACTTTCAGGCAGGCAGCCCATGGCTGGCAGTGATGTGCAGGTTTACTGGGCCCCTCCGTGTATTCCCTGTACATGCTGGAGCATTCCTGTCACATAGGAACATGGCAGGTGCTTTGTAGATTCCAGTGCATTTTGATTCCTATTATAACTCATTTTCTTCTCTTTTTCCTCTGAGTAGACTGGTTTCCAAAGGTATGCAGCAGAATTACATCCACAAGACTCCATGTTGTCCAGGCACATCCCACCAGACCTTTTCCTCCACCCAGCTGGCATTGAAAAGAACAGAATGCTTTCTAGTTACCAGTTTCCTCCATTTCTCAAAGTTTATTCTTCTGTGTAGTCCCATGTGATCTACAGTGATTCTGTGTTTGTGGATCTTACTGACGCTTCAGGCTCCTAAAACTTGTAGCCCAGTATTTTGATGAAAATATTTTTTTGTTGTGTTGGTTTTCTTCCTCTCTAACGTATTTAGTGTACTGCTGAGCCAGGCAGACATAAAATTCCTTCTTGGAATATGTTTATGTAAGGCATATGCAAGGTGCCATATGGCAAAACCCCAGCTTTCTTCCCTGCACATCCTTGTGTTTCAAATCTTTGGGAGAGCCCATACCCCTATGGAGTCTTTACATGGTCTGCTGGCTAGAACTTCCATGGAAAAGAGAGACTAAATGGACTAAGTAAAACGTAGGGGAGTGCAGATCTGGGAGTTTAAAAGTTCAGGGCTTAGTAAGTAAACGGGAAAGCAATAACCCACATGCAATTCATAGTAGGCATGCTCTGGCTATTAAGGAATTTTGACTTAGAGGACAAAACAAAAGGAATAGATTTTGTCAGTCTGTGTGTGGATGGAAAGATCCTGATTCCCAGTGGAATCATGTAATCAATGATGAAATCATCTTTACAAGGGGAACAATTCAAAGACCTCATCACAAAATGTGTCAACTTCTGTCTTGAAAGAGTCACTCTGGAGTTCTTTCAGGCTTCAGGCTCTGTCTAATGACAGGGTGCTGTGTAAATCCTGGGGGTGTCCTTAGAGGAGCAAAAAAGACAATCCAAGGAAGCCAAGGGCAGGTGAGAGTGTACATAACCCTAAACAGTGTATCGTTGTCTTAGCACTTACACCAAAGGCACAATGGCGTTTATTTGGGGGGGGTGTATCCTACCTATCATAAATACTGAGAATTAAACCTATTCCAAACATGATCTTCTTAAAAAAAAAAAAGGGCAAAAAAAGAAAGTAACACATCAAATTTCATTACATTGAGCTTATATTCTCCCAGTGCCCATTAGGAGGGTTTTGGGATTTCCTTTTAATTAAAATAATGTTTGTTGAGCTTAATATTTCCCTAAAACATTTATTTTAATGTTTTTTTCCCGCTGTTACTAAAATCCAAGTAGTGAGGAAGGATAACTGACCACAAAAAAGGCCAGATGTGCTGAGAACAATATTTTTCAAATTGCCTGGCAACAGGAAAAGGGTGATTCCAAGCCGAAGAGACTCTGTAACGATGAATGTAATGACAAGACCTGTGTTTCATCCAGTTATGAAAGGTTTTGTCCTGATTGTCACAAAAGAGGCCAATGGTCATTTTCAGTCTGCTCTGAGCTCTGTTTGGGTGTATAATTTAAAGGTTTGTGATCCAAATAGAAGCCAAGAATGTTGAGTTTCAACCTTGCTTGAAAGGAAAGACTCCTTTGGACAGTAGACAGCGTATTTCTGTATTTTTCTGAGAATCCATTCACTATTGCCTAAAATGGTTCTATCCTTACACATCTAGAGCCTAACTCAGGGCATCAGCTGAGGCTGTGAAGACACTGGAACTAAAGCTGATGGCGTGTGTTTTCCTGAATCTTGGCTGTACTTGCCGAGTTCAAAAAGTGTTGTGCAGGTCTCAGATGGAAATCTAAACTACGTAACATTGCAGCTGGTTTA
This sequence comes from Petroica traversi, assembly GCA_025920805.1. Classification (NCBI taxonomy): domain Eukaryota; kingdom Metazoa; phylum Chordata; class Aves; order Passeriformes; family Petroicidae; genus Petroica; species Petroica traversi. Next base: position 4,847,903 of record JAHLSL010000008.1, read on the forward strand.
GCAATGAAAGATGTGATAGATTGTTACTTGTTCTTTACTGCCTTTAAAATATCATGATGAAGTCAAATATGGGAGCCAAATCTATCCACATGCTCCAAAGTGAAAAGGTTACAGATCTGTAAACTACTGAATTGTTTTCAAATTGTGTTAAGCTGGACTGATATAAAATTAACCATGCTGCTTTATTCAGTAGTGCCAACCCTACACATTCACTCTCTTAAAGTACTGTGTGTAGTCTGCAAAAATAAATTCCCCAGAACAGAAATATAATGCAATCCAAATAACTAGTTTTAAAAATAAATTGAACATGAAATAACAAATATGGATGTAGCCAACACTTAGGGTCCAGAACTTACTAGAAAGACACACATGGGTTGTATTTATCTTTCATGAGTTTTCAAGATTGATACTTGACAAATTATTTCTCTATCTGGGTTGTTTTAGTTTACAAGGGTTTTCTTAGCCCTTCTGTCTTCACTCATACATCAATGTGAAAGTAAGGAAGTAAGTATTTTTGCTGTAGGATTTTATTGCATGGTTCATAAAAACTTGGAGGAAAGAGATCATTCTTTTTTATTCTGATCTTACTCAGTGCTTGAAGTTTTAATCCTAATCTTTTATAGGTTGATGTCTTCTGTATCTATTTGGAAACAGAGGATCTGCCACCCCTGTTTTGATACACCAGTGTAGGACAATTTTGGTCTTCACTTGACTCTCACTACGTAGTATGGCCTGCTTAGTGATAAAGAATGTTTTGGCTCTCACTGTGTTTTTATTAAGACAGTGTACAAGCATTATAATTAAATGAAGCCACGTCTCTGTCAGCTGTAGGAAACAGATCTTAAAATGTGAACAGGTTGTAACTGATACAGAGATCCAGAGTGAACCTGGGGTGTGGTGTGAGCTGCTTTGTTCCTCTTTGACATAGGAACTCTTGAATGCAGCCGTGAAAATTTAGTGCTGTTATTGTTAACCATTTCAGTCCTCAGGTATGGGCAAACAGCAACCAAAGAGACTCAGTGCAGAACTTTGTGAGGTGGTGAAAAGCCCAAAAGTGTAGAAGTTTGTTGTGTACGAGATGGTGCAAATGACTGTGAAGAAACTGTCCAAGAAAGGATCTGAACATCCCTTCTGTTTTGATCTCTTGGCCAAGATCTAGAAGTGCTTGTTTAGGATGTCTTGTCCTAAGATCTAACTGAAAATACCAGTGTTACACTTGGGTAAAGACTGTAAGGGCATCCATGGCTAATCACTCCAGACTGCTTCTACAGTGTTTTTCCTTCTCTTAAACTGTGTCCATAATAGAAAAATTTAGACCCAAACTCATATCCCTGCTAATAGTAGTTCACTGAAACAAAAGGGAATTTTGTTTTTCCACAAGGCGTAGAAAATCTGTCTCCACAGTCGCACAGTTGGGCCTGCCTTGTAAGGAGTGTAAGAACAACTCTAGCATCTATTTCCCATCCTTTGCTTTCCTTTCCTTTGCTGCTTTTCTGTCCCTCAGGCTTGAGGCTGCAGGATTAAGACAATCCCTTCCATTCACCATAGAGAATGGCATGACAGGCATAAAAAACTTAGGCAAAGTGTTGATTTTGTTGTTATTGTTGAAAATGTCAAAAATGGCCTACTTCATGAATCACTTTGAAGATTCTGTGTTTTGAAGCACTCAGTTCCTTCATTAGAGCTTTCAATCAGCAGCACAGTGCTGTGCATCTCTCTAGATGCTCTTAAATTGCTGACTGTGCAGGAGTTGTTGCAGTCACTCCAAACACACAGGGAAAGGAATTACTCAGTGCTTGTTATATGGAATAAGATGCTGAGTGTGGGTATAGCACCTCCTCTCCCATGGCTTGGCTGTGTTGGCACCTTTTGAGTTAATAATTTCCTCTCAGTGGAGGGATGTGATGGCCTCTTCGAGCGTGGATGATTTTCACTTGTTTGAGAAAATCTGGTACTGTTTGGTCTTTCACTCATCTCACGTGACTCATCCAGCTGCCAGTAACAGCGTTCCATTTCTCAGTGTTGTCGTGGTAAATTTTGGACATCACATCCAAACAAAACCAAGAATGGCAATTTTTTTTTATTTTTAACGAGAAGTAATTAAAGAGAATGAACAGTAAGAAAAAAGAGGGCAAATGACCTAGTTTGGTCTTTGCCGCAAAACCCACAACTCTCTGGGGATATCTAGTATGTTAGGCAAATATTTCAAATCTGTCTCTGTTTCGAATGTGAGTCATTTCAATTAGACATCTTTCAGTTATTTGTTCATTGGTCTTAATTAGGTAAACTCCAAAGCTCTGCAACATGTGTTTATTGTTGAATAATTACCCTTTTGGTCAGTTTTCTTGCTCTTATCTTCTTAGCCTTAATGGCTAATTTTGTCAGTAGGGGCAGAGCCTTCCTGAACGGTAAACAAGGTGATCCCAGGGGAAGAAATAGAGCTATTCCCTTTAGTAGGGATGTTTTAAACATTGATCTCATTGTTGGACAGACAGGTTTAGCTTTGTGTAAGGAAATGTTCTGTTTTGTTCTAGGAGAATTTACCCCTAAGGAGCAATGTAGGGCTGACCCTCCAGGTCCTGACCAGTGTGAGCTGTCCTTCCCGAGGTGTGCAGCCTCATTGCAGTCCATGGGACCAATTCTCACGTGACTTAATCTGGCATAAATCAAGAAAAACCTCCCAAAAGTCACTTACCCCAGAATGAAAGAAGCAAGATACTCAAAGTTGAACTGACTTGATTACTCATATGGAAGGAATTGTCTGATTGCAGCCTTTGCACACTACTGTATCAACTCCTTCCGTTCCCTCGCGAACACTTAAATGTGAAGATATAAATCAAAACTGCAGGACACAAAAAGACAAAAGTTACCTTGATGGATTCCACTTCCATGAGATCCTTCTGGAAACCATTCTGCTTTTATTAGATTTACTCTCTGTAAATTAGGATTAGTTTTTTATATGGATTTATGGAATGGCTATGGTATAGTGCAAGCAGGGTGAACCCTCTGGTCGAAGGCAAGGGAGTGTGTGCTCTTTTCATCTGTTATTGGTAAGTTACAGAATGTAGGTTAAAGGCCCCTCGATACCAGTGAAAGAAGAGATCTGGTTCCAGACATGGAAAGTGCTTAAATCTTATATGTGCCAGCCAGTGATATTAATATTGTATAGAACAGCCAGTTGTCAGAGGGCCAGATTCTGTTCTCAGTTACAGTGGTGTAAAGCAGAGTTTCCCCCCTTTTTTCAGAGGTAATGAATGCACTTTCACATGTGCTTGGACACTTGAACACTTGGGTTGTCTGTGTTCGGAGATAATCTCACTGTTCTTTTTTTAGTTGCTGTGGGGGAAAAAACCCATGAGCTGCTGGTGTTGTTCCTTGTCCATTGTTGTTCCAGCTCACATGTGGCCAGCACATTTCAGAGGCTTTGGTGCAAGTGCAGCTGCACTTAGGGCAATGTTGTGCAAGAAATTTTAGCTCTTACTAATGAATCTGTAAGGTACTTTGTTAAGGCAAATGGATTGGCTGAAACACAGAATTTCATGCATTTAGCATAAGTGTTCTGTTCCTTTGCAGGGAGCGAGTGTGTTCTCTGCTTTGACAGCTACAAGAGGAGATAATTATTTTTGACAGCACAAGGATAGTGTTCATGTTATTCTAGGAAATCTCTGTCTTCACACAAACAGGTATCAGTGTGTGCTGCAGTGGTATTGCTGAGCTTTGGTGGAAGCTTCAAGTTTCTATGTTTTGATAATGTGATAAAATTGGTAAAGTACATATTTAGAAAGCCCTAATGAATTTCAGACTTGTGTCATTTGGGGAATGAAAGAAAGTGTTTTATTTCAAGTCCAGTATAAATCTTAAACACTTAAAATGGATCTACAGTATTTTGGAAGGAAGATACATCTTGACTGTATTCCCGGTAGTTCTGCTGTTGGAAAGAGAGGAACTGTGAATTGGGTATTGTAATATGATTGATTTACCATCTTCTCGTGGTGGTGTGGCCTTTAAAAACTATTCACAGTGTTCAACAGTGTATTTAGATGGCCTTTAAATGTGATTCATCTACCCCAATTAGCAATCAAAAGTCTTATTATGCATTGTTGTCAAGGTGGGTATTAACCCTGAAGTGAGTTAAATCATGATGGGATGAAGCCAGAATAGGAATGGAATAAAGCCCAATGGAGTTGTAGACTCCAGAGGATATAATGATTATTTATGTCATGGTCAGGGCAGAACTGATAGTCAGAAAGACCCACTATAAACTGAAAAGCATTTAAAGTGATCTTCTTAAACACCTCACTCTAAACCCACTGAATACAATTGACTGTGCAGGCCAGAAGATGCTGCATTGCTGTACAATGAGAAATAAATAACCATAGTTCACAGATCCAAATTCTTTTGCAATTAATTTTTGCTTCCTTGTGAAACCTTTCCGTTCCACAGCCCTGTTTTAAATGTGAGAATTTTGGAAGCAAATCCAAAACAAGTTTACAAAGTAATAGTCAGTGAAAAGAATTCTTTGTCAAAGCCTCACCTTTTATTTTTCCTTACTTATTTTTTTGACAGTGAACGGTGGCTACAATCACTGCGGTTTGATCTCTGAGAAGAAGACCATGATGGACATGGAGATGCCGAGCAGCTCGGTGCCTGTCTGCAGGCAAGGCCTGTTCCTGCACACGGGGAACTCGCTGGTGCGAGACCACGCGCTGTCCCGGGAGAGGCTGCTGCACGTGGGCCAGCTCAACCTGGCGCACTCGGATCTCAGGTATCGCTCCAGCTTCTACCAGCTCGTGCCCTTGGCTCTGCCCCAGTGCCATGGTGTCACCACATTACTGCCTGGGAGGCAGTGAAAATGCTTATTCCCAACCCAGTGTGCCCCACACGATGATTTGGCATGCCACCATCAAACCTACAGCAAGCCAGTGCCACTTGTATTTCTACAGCATTTCCCTTAATGAAGTATTTGCCATGTTCCCATGCAGCCCCATCCTTGGTATTTGCTTTTAAGGCCGTAATGTGAAAATTTGGTCTCTGGTTTTGATATACACACTGTAGTTGGATATGCAATAACAGAATCTCTATTTAAACATTTGCTATAAATTAATTATATGAAAACACAGAACTCCATTATTTTTTGTTGTTGTTACAAATTTAACATTACCAGATTTTAAACAAGTACCCTAAACAGACATCCATTGTGAATAGAAACCTGCTACAAATTAAAATCTGTCCATGTATTTTAATTATACTGCTTTTTGGCAGGGGATGTAATAAGAATAATCTTGACCTTTTTGAAGAGCTGTAGAAAAGAAAAACCTCAATAAAGTTGCAGCCTTTATCTTAGGTACTTGGAATATTTGGCATTTTGTGGATGGAGCTATCAGGCTGAAATTTCCATACACACAGCTAGAGGAAATATGGCCTACAGTTTGGTCTTGAAAACCTGACTGTTCCTGATTTTATACATATTCATGCCTTGTTTGCCCTTTTCAGTTTACTGGAGGGGTAAGAACATCTGTGTTTTCAGGAGAAGGAGGCATGGTAATGTGGCAAGCAAGTGGAAAGATTTTTTTGCATGTTTGTTTGCTTGTTTGTTTGAAAAAGATAAATAATATCCATGGCACATAACAAAATAATCCACTATTGCTACAAGGATTTGTAGATGCCTTTGCAGCTAGATGTAAATCTGCTCCCCTCTGGTTTCTTTATGGCTCAGTGTGGAACTGGCATTTATCAGTGTTTTTTTTCATTCTGTCAGTGAGGACAATTATGAAACAAAGATAATTAGGGCAGGAGCAAACAAAAGGAGGAAGAAAATACGCTGCTTAGATCTTTTTGAACCTTTTTGTAAAATTTATAATGAGGAAACGACAGATGCCTTCATACCTGGCATCACAGTAACCACCCTCAGAAATATGAACCCCTTCCAGCCCCCATTTGGAAGAGGATTCCCAGAACAACATAAAGGATTGTCAGCTGTATAACATGAGAAAGTTGCAGGTGATAGGCCTGATTCACTCCCCTCTGCTTTGTGGCACGGTCTAAAGCCTTGAGACTACTGCCTCTAAGTTTGGAAATGTTTGGAGAATATCCTGAAGGACCCTTCCACTCCTTTACAGGGTGTTTTGTCGTTAGGGTCCCACTGGTCTGCTTGTATGTCCATCTGGCCAATGGTGCTTTTGTCTGCATGGGATTTGCAAGGTAAAGCCAATGCCCAGCTCTGCTCTGTGGTCCTCATAGACACAGTGTCTCCTTATATCACAGTGCTTTTCGTGAGACAGATGGTACAGAGCCAGAACCTTGGATTTGAGAGAAGCTGGGCAGCTGGTGTTTGTGATGCTGAAGGTTCTTGACAAGCAACAGAATACTTGGTCTTTCCCTGAAGATCTGAAAACAGGAGAATGTAACTGAGGTGGGAGTGAGTGCTCAGGAGAGGAATGATGTCAGTGGAAGCCAAGGGTACTCTCTGCCTCCCCAGATCTCAGCCTTCATCAGAAAATGGATGAGAGAAATAGGGCTGGAATTGTCAGATATTGGAGCACACGGACATCAGGGCAAACGCTCTTTGGTTGTTCTGCACAGCTGTAATGACCAGCACAGAAATAAAGGGAGACACAAATTCAAGCAATATCTCTGGGTAGAACTTCAAACCACTTTGCATTTCTAGGTTGTGGAACATCCAAGAAAAAGCCAAACAAACCAGGGAGCACCTCCCCAAGCAATCAAAAATCTCCCTCAGGGTTTGGAGTTTTGATTGTCTTTGTCCTTTTTTCGCTTCAGTGCACTGAAACTTGTTATCCCCTTCAGCTTCTCCCTGAAATTGCTTTCTCTTGGAAACTGTATTCTAGGGATGACTGCCTTAGTCCAAGAATCATGATCCCTCTTCTTCCTGGCCCCTTTTCCCCACTCTGTTAATAACTTTTAAGTTGTGCAGCTTAATTGCTGCTGCATTCTATCTGTGAATTCAATGTGTGTGGGACTGGAAAAGTCCCAATACCTTCCTCACCACAACTGGAGGCAGCACACAGCTAATGTTGGCCTTTTGTCAAATAATCCATTATCAGCCACGGCAAACCCGCCCACAGTGCGCTCAGTGCTCGGCATGTAAAACCCAGGGAAGTCATCAGAGCACTTGGATAGTGTTGCACAGGGTCCCTGGATGTGCTGCAGAACAATCCCCTCCAGCTTCTTAAACCTGTCAGTTATCACCGGGTGCACATTTCCAGTGGCAATTGAAGGCATGTATGTTTTGTAAATAATCCGAAGATTTCGGATACAGTCATCTTTTCCTCTGAGGGCAGTTGGGAACTGCAGCGCTTCTGGCGTGGTGCTACTGGCCTCGTGCTCTGGCTCCAATTACCACGTAAGGGAGTCTCTTAGGAAACACTGCCTCAGTATCCTCTGAGAGGCTGCTGTTACTCTTCAAAGGTCTTACACTCAGCTTTCAGGAGCTTAAGCAGCAATTCTCTTCTCTTAGGCTGTCCATCTCTGGTACATGGATGCTCCCTTTGAAGAGAGGTTTTTGGGGTATATTTTTCTGCTGACCCCACTGTCTTTCCAGGATTGCTTATCTGGAAGCCCCCAGAGCTGCTCAGGCTCTCCTTGTTCCTCTCATCTTGCCTGTTTATTTCATGTGCGTTTATATTTGGCTACTGTCCAGAAAATGTGAAATCCTTACAGCCAGCACAGCCTCTGGGTACCAGGGCTGGAATCTGCTCCGTGGCTGTAACAGCAAGATTCCAGGAGCAAAGAGTCACTTGGCTGTCAGACACCTTGTGATCACTCCTGGCTTAGTTTTGTTTCTGTGCCCCTTCTCCCTTCAATCCTCCCAGGACAGGGAGGAATGAGCAGGGCTTTCCCTATAACAGTGATTGCAAAGTTCTGCCAGGAATACAGAAATCTGTTTTAATGCAACCTTGACATCAGGTAGCCCAACACTCAAACATCAGGAGTTTGAAGGAATACCATATTTCTCCCAGCAGAGTTAACTAATATGGGATGTATATAAATATACATTGCTACAGAGAAAACTGCAGATCCTGGAGAAGACTTGGTTCTGACCTGCACAAGCAGCCTGTGCTTATCACTTTGTAAGTAGAGAATGCATAAGACACGTGTGTGGCAATGGGAAGTGTGGCTTTAGTGCCCTCATCTCATTTGCTTTTGAAGTAAGCCATTCCAGCTTGCCTTGTGGTTCAAAACTCTTTTTGTTGTGTCTCAGAATCTGCACTGCAATGTCACATCAGTACAGTCGTGACTCTGAGTAAGATCCTGTGCTGGGAATGCAGGGCACTGTTCCTGGGAGTTCTGGAAACCTAGTATTTCTCAGGCCAGGGATGTTTGTTTCCATCCTGCAGGTACTCTGCACTGACTCCAGCTTGAGCAAAAACCAAACTTCTCTCATAGATTTCTGGCAAGATGGGAGCTTTACAGAAAGCTTAATAACATGACACCAGTTATCACAGGCTGACATGTAAGGCTTGGGTTAGCTTTATATGATGTAGGAAATGCGTTGTGTTTACTTTAGCCTGAGGCTTTGGGACCACTAAAGTATGATACAAACTGAATTATTTAGAAGCGTTTTTGTACAGCAGAAATCAAGGAATAGGAAGTGCTGTGCCTGGCATGGCATGCTGTAAAGCCCTTCTCAGAATGAGTTTAAAACACCACTCTTTCTACTGAGCAAAAAGAGCAGGGTTTCCCAAACATGTGCAATAAAAGTATACTTATGCAACATATTTTACAGACATATGGTTCTGTAAATGTTAAAAAATAATGTAAGAATGCTGTTGGGTTGGGTTTTTTAAAATATAAATTCACCATCTGCAGAAACAGGTGCTTTAAGTTTACCCTGAGACCAACTGTGCAAACCTAAAGGGAGAAATTATAAACAGTGGTTATGGAAACCTCTAAAATTTTTAAATGTACTCTTTTAAAATTTCTGGTGGCAAAGGAAAAATCTGATTTTCCTAAATCACTGAATGGTGGAGAATTTAATTTCTCTCGTGATCTTAAAAGGTGTTTTTACATTAAGCCTTATTGGAGCTTAGAAATCTTGTCAGTGGTGAATGCAGTGTTGCCACCTGTGTGCCTTGAATAGGTATCAATTTTTGACAACCTTAATTTCATGGGAAGGAAGTATTTTTGAAGCTTTTTATTGTTGTTATTTCTTCCGTCCCTTTTTGTTCTTTTGAGAGCTATTACCGAGGAAGTTTTAGAAGTCATCCCAGCTTCCTATCTTAATATTAGTGATGGATTAATTGAAATAATAGTGATAAAATCATCTAAGGTGTAAAATAAATATGATTTATTCAGCATCTTCACAGTTTAATGTATAAATGTCCAAAATATTTTTTTATACATGTTTCATGCTTTAAAATGTGTCAGATCTGCCTTAGCTGTGGTGTCACACACAAGCTGCCAAATGGCTGTGTTTTCTTCAGCTTTTGTGGTGCTAGCATCAAAAAAGCATAAAATTCATTTAAGTGGAACATGTCAGCTTGAGAGCCACGGGGCACTTCTCTGGAGGGTTTATTAGCTCAGGTACAGCTTTCCTGCACACAGATGTACTGTTTCCTCTCCTTGGTCTGGCACGATGAAGCCATAGGTTAAACCCTCCCATGCTTTAGGGATATGTAAGGAACACCCTCTGCTCCTAAGAAATAACACACAGTTGGATCATCCACAATAAATGTTTATAGCTGAGATAAAATGTTTTATTTTAAGCCATAAGCCAGTTGCTAACTGCTCGGAAGAAAATGTTAGGAGGAAATGTTTCCTAATGCAGTGCTTTTCTGAAAAGTCCTTTGTGGAGTTCCTCAAGCTTCTGCTTCCTCAATGAATGGATTCAATACACATCAGAAATGATGAAAAATCACTTCTGCAGAACAGAGCTGTGATTTACAGTCACATGCACTCTTTATTATGAAAAATGGAGATGGGAGTATATAGGCTGCCATTTTAAATTTACTGGCTGTGAACATGTTGTTTTGCGGAAGTAAATACTCAGCTGATCTCACATTGATTCTGGTGTACTGGTTGAAAGCAAGCAGTTCTTTTGCTGTACTCCTTTTTTCTTCAGTGATCTGGCTCCTTTTTTAATTTAGCAAAGGAAACCATGTCTCTGACATGTAAGCAAAGCTCAGCTAGCCTTTTTTGTGTCAACAAGAATGGCAAGGCATTTTCCCAGTGTGCTCTGAGGAAAACGATGATATTTGAATAATTCAAAAATGCCCAAAGTTCTCAAACTTCATTCTCAGCTATTGTTTTGCCCGATCTATTATGCATTGAAAGCCTCGATTGTGATTGATGAAGTGCCTGTAGCAGTGGAGGGAAGATTCTCTGTTCCGTGTGTAAAATTAATCCTCTGTAAAACAATGCTGTCTTTACACAGGTTGGAGATGAAGCATTGCAGATTTTTTTTGTGTGTGTAATTGCTGCATTAGACAGGCAACATTCAGCAGAGAGCAAGTGCTTCCACTCTGCAGGGCTTAAAAAGTGTTGTGTCTTGTACAAAAATCATGAACCCTGTGGTAGTTAGTGATGCTTAATGAAAACTGTATTGCAGGTCACCCAGGTTTCAAGACTCAGTAGATTCTGCTGCTCCATGCCTGAATGGAAGTCACCCGGCTCAGCACATTAAACAAGAATGCCCCAGTGATTATAAGGTTCTGTCTGAGGCTTCCACACATAGGAGGATTACAGAGGGGATGGAGCTGAGAGCCTCCGGTAGTCTGCATCCTGAACTAGACCTAATGAATAATAGCTTTACAAATTCACTTTCTTCCTACTTGTTTAATAATGAACACAGCTCCTCCCTGGGTCCTTTGTCACTTGGCACCCCTCAGCACTCGGCTAGGCTACAAACAAACAACCTGAAGAAGAGATGCATCTCTGTCGTGCCGTCTTCAGCCGAAGGAATCGATATTACAGCGATCATCCGCACGTCGCAGACGTCACTGGTCACCTGTGTGAATGGACTGCGAGCTAACTCAGCTGGCATTTCCTCTCATCCTGTGGAGATCAGTCATCACAGTGCTCAAAAATCCTCTCAGCCCCAGTCTTGCTCTCAGCCTGGAAACCCTTGCAGTATTCCCTCCCCTCCAGCATGTCTTGTACCTCTTTCCGCTGAATGTGACAGAGGGGACTGCGAGCAGATACAAATGCAGCAAGTCGAGGAGAATGGCAGCCTCAGCCTTATGATGAATGGCACGAGCCTTCCTCACCAGAACTCCTCGCACAGCGCCCAGAAGGTGAGTTTCTTAAAACAAGAACCGGCTGACGATTACTCCTCCACTGCTGATCTTTTTCGCCATCACCAGGGGCTGCCTCCCCCTTACCACCTGCACCAGCAGCTCAGCCAGACCCCTGGGACATTGCCTCACCTCAACACCTCCATGTCCCCCAAGTCCCTGCAGCCCAGCGACGGCGATGAGCAGGAGCTCAGCAGTGGCAAGCAGGTCTGTCAGTGGATTGACTGCAGTGCCACTTACGACCAACAAGATGAACTGGTCAGACACATAGAAAAGACTCACATTGACCAGAGGAAAGGAGAGGACTTCACTTGCTTCTGGGCAGGCTGTGTCCGCCGCTATAAACCCTTCAATGCTCGTTACAAACTGCTGATTCATATGAGGGTTCACTCTGGAGAAAAACCAAACAAGTGCATGGTAAGTCTGGATTATATTTGTTTGAATAGAAACATAACTGCTCTGCTTTCTTTCTTGCTCTCTCTTCGATCTTATTCCAATATAATTGTTGTGCTTTCCTGTAACTTAGTCTGTAGCCGGCTAAAGGGGAATTGAAGAAAACCTTAATCTAGAAGGAAATGATTGAGTAAGAAATACTGTAGTTCTTGGAAAAGGGATTTGGTTTCCTTATATGAGAGCTTAACTTTTAATGCAGTGCTTTGTTTTTTTAATATTCATTAAATCACTAATAAAGTGATGATCAAAGCACGCAGCCGTCATTTAACGTAAAACAAAGTCACTGAGCCTCGGGTGACATTTTTAATCAAGAAACATAAAACACATCTAATGAAATTCTTTTCATTCCTTCAGCTGAACAATAACCCATATAGTTGTGAGTGCAAAAGTTTCAAATGGTAGTTTAGACAAAAAAAGAAGAAACTTGTTCAAGGATTTTAAACAGTTAAAAGAATAAAAGAATATATTTAATTACATTTTCAAAGGTTGTTAGGGGCTTTTTTAATTTGCAAAACAGAGCTTTAAAAATAAGTAAAAACCATTGTTCTCTTCTGATCAAGAAGATGTAAACAACAGCAGTGTTCCAAAAAGAGGATCTTGGGAATAACACCATCTCTGCATCTGCCCACCATGATGACAATATGGCCAAACTAAAATAAAAGTTAATGACTTCCATTAAGCTTTCCACATGTTTGAAACAACAATGATATAAGACCCTGACTGAAGCAGATGAAGCAAAACAAGTTTGACATAAGCTTCCAAATTGGGCCAGACTTGGAAAGTCTCACTTGTGACACCCACACGCGTGTGCACGCACACACACACGCAAACAAGCCCAGACAAAGGGAATGGTTATGGGAACAGGTTGGGGTTCCTGATGGGCAGAACTTTCAGCTGTGTGTCTATTTTATTGTTTGGATCAGAGCGTGATGCAATGGAAAATGCTCGTAAGGATGTTAGATCATGACAAACTTTTCCATGGCAAGCTGTAGCTTTCTATGGAGGAATAGGAAAGAATGTTTCTTGAAAAAGCTTCCAGGCCTGCAGTGGTTATGGAAGGGAGAAGGAAGAAACCAAGGGTGCTCAAAACGTGTTGCAGAGAAAAATTTTCTCTGTAAGGGATTGTCAGGATTATATTTTACTTCCATTGGATAAATGAAAAGCATTATCCTAATGTCTGCACTGTTTAGTGGGTATTCCATAAGATAACACTGGAAACAGTGGATCTACTTTGAGAATACCATCAAATTGTCCAAGTTGAAATGGAAATACTCTAAAACTTATGTGTTTCTTTTTGCTTTGAAAGCAAGAACTGAGTGGTTCTGTTCCAGAAGCTCACTCACATTTTCTAAACGTACCAATGAATTTATCTTCCCCTGCATAGATTTCATTAAGTTATAAATTATCGAAGAGTAATGCAAGTTTGTTTCTTTCCAAATGAAAGTGTAGATAAGTAAACTGGAAGCATACTTAAAATATGAAGCCCTGATTAGTTTCCTGTGGTGCTGAAAGATCAGTAGACTCTGTGGATAATGGAACTTGTCTCTTTTCCTGAAAAATGCATATTTAACAGGTATTGTATGGCAGATTACTGTTACATTTCCATTCCCACAGAAAACTTGGTAAACCAGAGATACTAAGCACAAGTATCTTAACAAATACTAAAAATGTCCTACTTCCAAGTAATTTCATTTGCACTAAAGTAAGAGATTTTGGTAACACATCAAGGTTTTGTGAATAGGTTGGAAAAACCTTTGCAGCTGATATTTCAGACAGCCTTTATGTCATATTTATATAGCCTTGGCATGTAAGTATATCAAGATCACTTTTACCAGAGCAGATATTGTAGTTGTTCCCATACATGGAATGGCCCAATCAGACTTGGGAGCTCTACGTTGCTCAGCTTGGATTTAACTCTTCCATTCCCACAATAAGAGCCCTCCACTGTCAGCAGAGGTGTTGTGTGTTAAATGCTGCAGTCTGGAATTCTGCAGGGAGTGAAGTGGATCCAAGAGAATACACAAAAACCATGTCTTATTTCCAAATTTAGTTGAATACCTGGAAAGAGCTTGATCTAGCAGGGGCAGGATCCAAAGCTGCAGCACAGCTTCTTGGAGTTATTAATATTGAGTTGGGATTATTTGCCCAGTTAATTCCATTCCACCTGGAACAGGGGTTGCTGTGCAGTGTTGCATTATGCAGTGATGTCATGTCATTTTACATGAGGGCTTTTCTTTTGATGTGGTAATAATTGTGCTGTTATTCCTGCAAATTAAGAGGGAAATTCATTCTCTGTAGAGGTCTGAGATTTTGTTTCGTTTTTGCTGTAGCTCTGTTAAAGTAACTTTGCGTCTCTTGGTATTTGTACTGGAGATTTTCTTCCGCTTGTTCACAATTACCCATTGTACTTTCTTTTTAAGCCCTCGATTTTGTTCTTCCCTGTAAGATTACTGCCTGGCTAGGTATTGAACTGCTCAGGAGAAGCTAACAGCAAGCAGCACCCCACTCTCATACATAAAAGTACTTTTCCATGTAAAATTATTAATTTCTTATGACAGGCTTTGCTACTATGTACTGTAATAGACAAAGGAATTTTGGAATTCAAGCTACTTGAGAACAGGAAATACATGAGACATTTTGATTGAAAAGTAAATGGTTCACTAAAACTGCAGTTAATCCTTTTATTATCTTTCCAACAGCAGTTTCCACAATACTTTCATGAGGTAAGCTTCCTTCAGTCCAACTGTAACACTCTCATCATTGCAGCTGGTTTGAATTTAGTGAGCCTGCTTCTTTCTTTACTACAGACAGGCGACAGGCAAAACAGGATCTGTGGAGCACTGCTGATGTTTTGGGTCCATATTCTGCTCACTGTGTTCCATTGCCAAGGCCGGTACTATGAGTATTCTGTTTTCATATTCCGTTAAATATTCTAATTAAGCAGTGCCTCCTCGTCATTGTGTCCCTCAGTTTGGTTTTTCCTTGGGCTCTGCAAGTAGTCTAAAGGAAACTACCTAATCTCTTTGCAATATCCTGTTATGTTTCATACTTAACTCATGTTATTTTAGTTTTATTAAATTTGGGGTTCATCTGCATTATAATCAAAAATATATCCAACAAAAATAATGATGCAATGCCTTTAAGACTTTAACTTCTGAAGATTAATTTCATGCTTTTTTAGATTTGATGTCCCAGACAATTGGAATTTTGATTGTCTGAGACAGCAAAAATTAGCAAGCTTAAATGGTTTTTATTTTAAAAAAAAAGGAAGAGAAAAAGTTTCTCATAACTGCATCTTTTGCTGCCTTTCAGTTCTTTGAATACTTTGGTGAGTAGAAGCGTGCTGATCTCCAGATATTGCATCCTTGGTTTAAGCCTCTGCTTGCAAATGTAAATACAGAGCTGCTCATTTAGTTGTCTAGAATTGTTTGATTTGGACAAATCTGTGCTTGGCTTATTAGTTTACCCTCTTGCACTCTTGTGGCTTCATAACGAGTAGAAAATATGTTCCCATCACTGCATTCATGTGTGCTCAGGGGCCTCCCCAGACAGGATCAAGGTAAATGATTTATCTTTGTGTAATTTCTACATGTGTAATTAGTGTTTCTAGAAATTGGCTGTCATAATGTGTGTGATATCCATGAAAAGAAGCTGAGCAGGGCTAATATTTATGGTTAATGTCTTTAGTTTTTGTATTTCAAGGAACAAATGCCTCCTGTGTGTTCTAGACCTGTTTCTGTGTGTTTGCCTAGAGAGTTAGGACTTTGAAGAACAGTCTTTTTTTCATGTGTATATGTTGAACATACTCAGGTTGGGAGGAGTCTGTGTGGAATGATGTGGGTGCTGTATTGTACACAGTGAAATTCAGCACCTCTGCTGTTTGTAGTCAGTTCTTTTGAATCCCTAAGGCTGAGACACCATAGGTACTGCATTAAACATGGGGAAATTGAGACAGAGAAGATAAGTAACTTGCCTAAAGGTGTCTTCAGGCAATTCCAGCATTCCAGGGCAGATCTTATGTTCCAATCACCACTTCACACAAACTAACAATTTGCAATTTACCTATGAAACAGATTTTTGAACAGGTTGCACATAAGATTGTGCTCTGGCTGAACTTGTGACTTTTTTGCTGCATGTTTGTGACGCAGGTGGTTTGACAGGGTGTGAGTGTGTGAGAGCTTTCATCAGAAGGCTTGGCTGCATCCCCAACACTTCATGGGCAGCGACCTGGTTGTTGGGAATACAGGAGAATGCCTGTGGAGCAGATTAGTATTATTGCTTCTGTTTCTGAGGAAACCAGCGTGGAATCTCTGTTCTCAGTAGATGGCAAGTCTGAGGCCGTCTGCCATCCATGGGGAGCGTGTGTCCAGCAAGGCAGGGTGAGAAATGAGATCTCTGCAGGGATACAGCTACAGAGGAGTCTCAGGGACAGCCCTGAATCCGTGGGGAAAATGGGTCTGCGTGCAGCAGCTTGTGAGTTACTTCACCTAAACAATGAGTTTCCATGCCTTACTCGAGGGAATGTTGTGGAAGTCTGGAAAGTGTTTTCAGCTCTTGGAGTGGAGGGTGTCATGCACTGATGCCAAAGGAGTGCTTTAAAAAAACAGCAATAATATTAGGCTCACTTTCTTTCCTTTGAAGTAAATAGTAGGAAACATTCATTCTATCAAAGCTGCCTCACCAGAGATCTCTCTTTTTATTAGGTCTCTGATGGCATTTCCCGATACTGTCAAGGAACCTCAGCATTAAAAACACACTGATTAGAGGGGTAGACAGCAATTCAGTGGTTTTGTGGAAACACAATGTTTGTTTGTTTACAAAGCCCACTGCAGATTCCAGGGCAGTACAAATGGGTTTAAGTGTGCCCTAGCACTGGAGGGCAGGCTGGCGATGGGCTTTAGGCTCGGCTTTCTCTCAGCTCGTGCCCAACCAGCTGGTGAATTTGAGCTCGTGTCTGCTGGCTGCCTTTTCTGTTACTTTCCAGCAGTCTGATATGGGTTAGGTCTGGCTGACATACTTCCAGGGTTGTTGGTTTTTTTTGGTTTTTTTCGTAAATCTAAATAAATTAAAACGAAGTAAATTCCAAGTGTTGCTGCCAGAATCCAGAATGATTTTCTGGCTTTCACTTGCATGCCTTAAAAATGTTACACAGGACACTGAAGAGATCTGAGAAATGGAATATTGCATTTAGAGGTATAGTATGAAACTTCTGTGGAGGAGGCTTTCAAGTACATACTTTCTTTATCCTATGAGAACATTCAGTTCCACAAGGTTTAATTTCATTTGACCTGATAAATTATTACGTAATTTGGGATCTGTTTAAAACATACTATTCCTGAAGATTTCCTGACACATTTATACAGATCTGGTGACAGTGTGTTGGTATTGTTGTTCCATGTGATAAATAAGAAACAGAGTGGGATATTAACAATAATATCACCACAACATAGTGGGCACTCCCCATGTGAAACTCCTTGCATAGGCTATAGTAATTAATTGCCACTATAATGGATCTCACACTGTTGGATAATTTCCACTAACAATACTTGGCATCTGCTGAAGGTAAGGTGATAGGCAGATAGTGGTTTAGGGAGCAGATAGCCTTGTGACAAAAGCATGGATACTCATTTCCATCCTCCGTGACAGAAGTTTTGTTAGGGATTCCACCACTTTTTTCAAACCAGCAGTAGAGCTTTGAGAAGAAAACCTTTAGTGAATATGAGTCACCCTTAGTTTGGAAAAGAAAAGCAGGACTGGAGGCTTTTGTTACTATTGACATTTTATAGACAATGTGCTATTTCAAAAATGTTTCAGGATTTTAACCCATCGTTTTTTACTTTCTGTTTCAAAACGAATAAGGTTTAAACAAAGACACTTTTTTGGGTCGTTGTTTAAAAGCTTTTCTCCTTTGATTTATTCAGTGTTTTATTTCGTTACTAGAGTCTCCAAACAATTATATTTCAGCTCATCCTGGACTGATTTATCTTACCGTCATTCTTCAGTATTCTGATTTGGCTACTGAAACATATATTTTTCACTGCAATTCCAACTGTGACCTGATTTAAAAACAAGGAAAATGGTTCACTTTCCTCCAAAGCTGCAGATATTTGTCAGAATCCTAAACACTGAGCTTGTGACAAATCCCTGACAGTGCTCTGACTGAAACAGAACATCTTAAAGGAAAGGAGCAATTCTGTATTATTATAAGTGGTTCTCCACAGGGACTGTGCTGCTGGCAGCCTTGTGGCACCCAGGAGGGGGAGTTGAACCAGAACTCCTCCCTGCCAAGCAAAGTCATTCATGTTCTGTGTCAGATAATATAGGCTGAAGTATGCCCAGCTTCAAAAAGTGAAATTTATTAGTTGTGACCTACCATGTCTGGCTGCCAGACAAACTTCTAGGCATGTCTCCCAGGTCTTTTTTGAAAAATTTCTTCTAGGCTCCTTTCCCTTCCCTTTGCCCAGTTTGCATACAAAAATGACATCTCGATACCATGTTTTTATCTTTATCCTCTTGTCCCACAAGACTCTGCAAGGAGTGATTCTTTCTCATATTAAGACACTCGGAATTATTTCCAGCTCTGCTGTGTCCTGGCTCTGGATGAAACTCCGTGTGTAGATTTATTCAAACCCCAGTTTCAGCACAGACCTATAAAGCTCTCATGAGGCATCACCTTTTGAAGATATCTTGCAAACGGCCTCCTAACTCCCAATTCATTCCAGCTGCACCACAAGATCACTTTCTTTGCCATGCAGATCAATTTTATTTTATCAAATAATCACATCTGAAGAGCAAACAGGGAGAAGGGCTTTCCAGCCTCTAAGCACTGTATTTGCAATAATTCTTCAGGATTTCTGTAGCTCACCATTTCCCATGTAGCAAAAGTGTGACAGGGTTTCTTTCTCGCTGTCTCCCTTGCCTTGGAGTGAATCCTCCATGGGTTTCACTGTTTAAATCTGCACAGTAGTAAAGATAAGTGATACACCCTCAACTTGTCATTGTCCACTCTAGTAATAAGTTTTACAGAGCAGGTAATGTTACTGAGAGCTACCTGATAGCTGTAGAAATATCTTAATATATCTCAAGAGTACCTAAAAAATGTGTCCAGCAGTTGTGTCCTAAAACCTTAATTCTGCAGGATCCAGCATCATTTTAGGAGGGTGAGTTGTCTTCAAAAGATCTGGGAAAGCAGGGTGCATTCAGTGATTTGAAAGCAGTCTGCAGTTACCTAAGATCTACGAGCAATTAGAGAAGAATTTTCTTTTTACCCCCTGAAATTTAATTTATTAAAAAACAACTTGCATTTGAGTATTATTAATCTTGTTATTTGGTGGACAACTTGGCTGCTTGGTGGAGAACATATAAGTTCTAAAATTTTAAACAAAGTATTTGTGCTTGTGTTCTTGAGGTTAAGTGCTTGGCTTTATTTTATTCCTTTGTATGTGTTCTGTGGGGATTATTAAAAGTGGTAGGAATTGTTCCGAACTCTTAGTGATTTAGCCTCTCTGAACAGTGATTAACCTCAAGAAAGAAAAATAGTATGTATCACCTGGCAGAAGGCTTGGTCAAATTAAAAAGCCATAAAATTAAATATTGTTTAAAAACCGTGCCAACAATATACTTAATAATATTTCTTATTAGACCAATACGTTTTAATACTCTGTATTAGTGAAACCTATGTCATTTAATAAAAATGTTAATCTGCATTTGTAGGCAACAGAGAGGCCGTATAGTGTTGTCTCAGGGGAGAAAGAGGAATTTAGTGCACATTAAAAACTTTATACAGTCATTTATGCAGTTGTATCTCAGTTCTCAACGTGATGCATTTGTTTGTTACTTTGGGGCAAAGCAGCAGCAGTTGGCCTTTAATATCAGATGAGAAATGAAAAGCCATCGTTGCACAGTGCAGGGTCACATTCTGAAACCTTCACTGGCTCATTTACCAAGTAGTCCAGTGGGCCTGGTAAAAAAAGAATGTGCTGGTTAAGCTAAATATATCAAAATGTGACCTACTGGCATCTGACAGCTCACTCTGAGCTGTTTCCAAATGCAGGCCTGGTTTTGGGTAGCATTGTTTTGGAGATGCCCGGCCCTAATAGGCACTTCTGAAGCTGATGTCCTCCTCCTCTCAGACCAGGAACTGAGTTACTGAAATTTCATGAACACTTTAGGATATTGTCACCTTAAATCTCCCTTTCCTTACAAGTACAATGAAATAAATTTCTCTGGAGCACAGTGAGGGTGAATAATCACAGTGAGGGACTGAGGTCAGTAACGTAACACGCCCAAAATGCTGTTTTGCATCTCTAATCATTCCTTCTGCTGAGAATCTCAAAGGTCTTTTAAGCTTTTGCCTGCCAACAGCATTTCTTGTGTGTTGTAAACTCTTGTGCCCAAGTTCCAGATATAGCTGAATTAAGTCAAATCACTCTGCTGCTTTCTCTCCCTGTTTAAACTGGTGTTATTGTAAAGAACACATTGAACACCTGGCAGAAAAGGCAAGAAAAAGATACCCTCCTTCCCAAAGTATTTTCACTTTTGTGTATTTTGTGTATTAGTGTAAGACTGTGCACCTTTGCTGACCAGAAAGCCCCTTCTACTTAGAACATTGTTCTCATGAGTAGAGTTGTGAAAGACTTTGATTTGATTCACCTGTACTGTGGCTTTTAGAGAAAATGTCACCATTGTAGAGAATTCAGTGCCCTGTGTTCTGTCCCAAGGACACCTGTATTTTCTGTGTTTGGGTAAGTCAGAAATGGCTGCATTTCAAATAGCTGTACATTTAATCACAGACATTTGTCAGTGCCTGACTTTTCTGTTTACATCCCTGGCTGATTGTGGAGTCAAGGAACAATAGGAGTTTTATTTCAAAGCCTGCCTTAGCTGTCTATATCAGTGTCTTCCCTCCATCTCCTTCTTTTATTGTTGTGTACAGATAACATATGTGTGAAGAGATCCTTTGCTCAGGTACAGTGGAGCTGCAGTGTTAAATAATTGATCTTGATCTGTCTTTTGAAACTGCATCCAAGGCATTTAAAAGTGGGAAATGGAAAAAGCATGTTCTCATAATCCGGCTCAGTAAAGTTTGCACAACTGCTCTTTGTTTCATCATGCCTACAATAAATCTTTCATTTTTGCCAATTGAGAATGCCTACTAAATCTGCAAATGATTACTTCCCTGAACTGTGTTGGGATTCTTGCAATACATTTTTCTTACATGGGTAATGATAAAATAAGAGTCCATCAAAAAATACTTTATTGCCTGGCAGAGAGCCTTTTATGAAATGGTTTTGATTCAAGGAGATTCTTCCAAGTGTTTCAGAACCGTTGCTTACAACTTCCCTTTAACCCTTGCATGGAGGGCTGCCAGGCCCTGGGAATGTCAGGAACAGGGTCAGTCAATCAGCAGCTAGTGGAATGCAGGACCTGGGTATCAGTTTAACCCGCAGCCCTCGGCCCGAGAGCGCGAGCGCTGCCTCCGCGCGCACTTGTAAAGGGGATTGTGTTACCACGAGATTAGAAAGCTGATGAATGTCAGACTGGTGGGAACCTTGTAAAACTAATCTGCTGTATCCATGTTGATATGATTTCACCCTGTTTTGGTGAGAGAGTGAGGAAGATGGAGTATTGCTAAAAGGAAAACACAAGGCAGCAGTGGTGGGGCCATCTGGGTCACCGAGCCCAGGCTCCACCTTACAGTGATCCTTCAGTACAGGCACAGAGCGCCTCTCTGTCCGCGCCTCCGGGAGAGGTGTATTGTCAACACTGGGACTTGTAAGTCAGGACCTTTCAGTCATGTGAAACAAATCCTGCCCTTTTCCCTCTTGATTTCAAATTGGGTACAACTACGTTTGTCTGCCTTGGCTCAGGAATTGGCCAGCTGTAGGAATTGCTCTGCTTTCCTTACAAAGAGACACAGTCTCAAGCAGATTCCCTGCGGGCCTCGAGCAAACTGTCTCCACATAAAACAAGGCCCAGGGGGCTGCTCCTGGAATGGCACAAGTCATGATGCCTGAAAACATATTCAGGTACTGCAGGGAGAATGGGTGTGACAAGAGATAGATGTACCTTGTGGTACTTGCTTGCATTCACAAAACAGCAACAGCCCTGACTCAGTGTGGGATGTTCTCAACAAAACCACATCTAGTGCTTGACGTGTTGTCCATTGCTCTCCATGTGATAAACTGTCCCCTCAGAAAAGACACGGGAGGTCAGATAAAAAGCAATTGTGTGAAAATATTTTTGAGTAACACAATTACTCATGGGGTTTTATCTTCCTGCGTATCCTCAAATGTAATGACATTTTTAATTGCATGGTCGTGGTGATCTCAGAGTTCTCTGTTTATGGTACTTTGGTCCAACTGAACATTTTTAGGTCATGCTTTGTCTTCAAGGCCAAGGAGTGAAAAGATGACAACACCCAGGAACCAGACATGCATCAGATGCACAGAGTACACCAGTTTAGTCAGAGTAAGTCTTTTAGCCAGGTAGGTGGTAAATAGGATGTTTTACACTTCAGATTGGCAAACCTTCTCCTTTATGCACTTCTGAGCTGAAGTAACAAAGTTACCCCAGCTGATCACTGACCTTTTCTGTTCAGATTTTGAAAGGAAGCAGTCAGGATTACTTCCAGGCATGAAGAGATGCTGAATTTCGAGGGAGAGGTATTGGAGGTACACAGTGACCATCACAGTAAAGGCTGGGTGAGGGATTCTGCATCATCACTCATCACAGATGGATATTAAAAAGCAGGAAATTTAGGACTTGGTAAAGAAAAGACTTTTTAACACTGAGCAAAGTTACATGGATCAGAATGGGAGGAACCTTTGTGAAGCTTGGGTGTTCTTTTTAGGGGACTGTGATACCCCCAGCCTTCCTCAGTACCACTCAGGCAACTTGTAGCTGGGCCGCTAGAATGACAGCACGTTTAAAACATGAATATTTGTAGCTGCATTACTTCATTTCTAGTGCTGTAAAAATACCATTCGCATAATGGGGTAATGGCCTGCAAGTTCTCATTATTTCAACTGTTTTGGAGTTACAGGAGTTCTGTTCCTTTATGGCAAGCATCCATTTCTCATTTTAACATCTTTGGCACTCGCCTAAAGGATGGGAAATTAAAAAATGATTAAGGGGACAGAGAGACGGTCTTTTAAGGAAAGATGAAAGGAATTAAACTGAGGCTGGGGTGGGGAGAAAAGAAAAGGGAGAGATTGTTTAGGAAAGAATAGAAAACAAATAGGGGTGATCAAGCAAAATCAGGCAGAGGAGAATTAAATTTTTCTCTAAAGGTTTCCCAAAAAGAGCTCTATTTTAGAGTGGAATAATTTTATAGTGGAAATAGAAGACGCCCAGCTGTATGAGTAACGTTAGCTAGACTGACTGTCTTAAAAATTGGAAAATAAATTGTAGGGAAAAATTTTGAATGCAAAATTACTTCACATTTCTGCCACTCTCTGAAAACAGATTATTGCATTACTAGGTGTAAGAGCAGGATGAGCAAGAGCAGGCAGAGGGATACAGTTTAAGCCTTCAGATGTCTGTTCTCTGAAGGTATTATTTGTGTATTTTTGTCCTGGTAGTGTTGCTGTGAGGTATCTTGAGGATAGTCCCATGCAGAGCACAGAGTGCTCAGCATCCCTGGATTTGGGACCCCCTCGTCCTCCCAGGCCAGACTCTCAGACCACTTCACAAACAGAAGCTTGCATTTCACACTGCAGGTGTGAAATGGGGGATGACTGCCTACAGAGTCCATTTGCCAAGAAAGGTACCTTTTGTTTTGCATTGTCTTTACCAGGTTTGACCTTTATAGAACAAAAAGTTTCTCATCACCGTGAAGGAAATATTTGCTATTGATTCCAGTGAATGCTAACGCACCTCATAGAGTTTTGTGCCAGAAACCACTGTGCCATGATACGTGGGTGCTTTATTTCTCCTGTGAAACAGGGCAGAGAGAGACTGTTGAGCACAGCAGCAGCTTCACCTGCAGCTTCCTGGTTGAACTTACTCAAAATTCAGCTTGTGGAATTCAGGTGTTGGATCCAGCTTGTTTGGCGTGCAGTGGTGGTGTCCCAAAGCCCTGGGGAATGGCTGTGGAAGGGAGCCCTGGGCATGTGGGAGCTGCACAGGTACAGGAGCACAGGCAGATGATGGTAAACAAATCCAGGGGCAAGGGGAAGAAGCTGGATCCCTTGTAGACATCTCTGCTAAATCTGTACCTGGGCTTACATTGGTCAGTTTTTTGTTCTTTGTTTGCACCAGCCATTTTGAATGAGTTAAGCTCCCGTTAGTAGCTTAGAGCACTGCCATGGAGAATTTATGTGATGGTTATAGGTAGACAAGAGGGTGCAAACTTAGGATTTTGAGTTGAACATTTCAGCTTGTCAAATGGAGCTTCCGATACGTGTCAATTGTTTTATGAAAATCAGTGTTGGAACACATCTCTGAAAGGCAAGAGAAAGAAATGGGTATTGTAGTCATACCAGATACTTTCAATTTTGATTGTTTATAGCAACGCTGACAGAAACTAACACTATACACAAAACTGGTTTTGAAACTGCCCTTTTTTCAGAGTTAATGACCCACAGGCTAATGGAAATTTGCCAGTTTTTACCAGCTGGGATCTGGCCTGATTTTGCTGGGAAATAAAAGTGCAAGGCAAAGAAACCATTTGGATTTCTGAAAGTTGGTGATGGTTGTCTTCTCTCATTATAAAACCTAAAAACTCGCTTTTTTTGTATGTTGTGCTTATAATTGAC
Organism: Petroica traversi; assembly: GCA_025920805.1. NCBI lineage: Eukaryota > Metazoa > Chordata > Aves > Passeriformes > Petroicidae > Petroica > Petroica traversi. The sequence goes on from JAHLSL010000008.1 coordinate 4,872,366, forward strand.
CTGTGCTTAGCAGAAATGCTGGCTTTGTCCAAGGACAGCATCCCCTGATCGTCCAGGAATTCCTTTTGACAACTGCATTTAGATCCACTGCTGTGCAAACCTAAATCCAGCCCAGCCACTGTGAAAGGAGTTGTATTAAATCCTGCCTGTGAGGATCCACTGACACGGCTCAGCTGCTCTGGCTCCATCCAGTAGAGGGTAGTCATTTTATGCATTTTATGATCTGCTCCTCCATTTATTGCACTCAGGGCTTTCCCAGGTATTACCTGGGGACTTCTCACACGATAGGCATGGCTGGTTTGGTTCCCATAATTAACCCAGGAAAGGCAGACTCTGTACCTGAGTGCATTTCTTTGTAAAGCCAACAAAAGAGGGGGAGTAAGCCATTTATACTAATTATATATATAAAAAATAATCCCTAAAGGCAAGACTGTATAAGGTGCATTATGTTCAGGCAAGTATGGGATCATTAGTGTCATTCATGATAATTTGATTTACCCCCATGGCTTCCAAACAATACATGGCTCGTAGCCTCATGAATTGGTGTGAGTTAAGAATTGTATGGCAGCCCTACATTTTTAGAAGGAAAGCTCTTAGGTCTTGCTATGATGAAGGCTCTTTTGTTGTAAAGTTTTCTTTACTAAGATAGATGTTACTTCAGTTCACACTAAACAAATTGACTGGAGTTTTTAGTCTCGGTTTGCCAGAGACAAATTGTGAAAGCATCTAATTGTAGCCTAAACAAAACCATATTTTTCTTAAAAACATGGCAGTGTGTCATTCTAAATCTGTGGTGCTTTGTCCAGGAACCATTTCAAGCAACAAAAAAAAAACCCCAAAACTTGGGCAAAATAGGCACCTTAGACAAAACAGACTATCAAACCTGTATATTAAATGGAGTGCTTTTGATTGCAGTGCTGCACTGAAAGTGTTTCATTGTTTCAACTCTGTCCCTCTGTGTAGTCAAAGACACTGGTGTATATTTCAGGAAATGGTAAATATAGAATGCTGGCAAATGTAGCTTGAAAGAAGTTACGAGTAAACAACAATAGCTGGACTGTCTAATTTCTAGGAATTATTTCAGCCAGTTTTCACTTAGAATATGAAGGGTGAAGAGCAGTGAGCTTTTAAATCCTGATTGCTAGTCCTTTACAACATTTATCAGTGTACAGTGGCTTTATTCATGGACTGAGTCTGGTTCTGATAAATTTTGAGAACTGTTTCATAATGTTGTTGTAGAAATCATAGGCACGTCATTTTGGCCGTCAAGTCGTTGTGCTTATGTGTGAGGAAGAGAGGTGAATGGGAGGGGCTGAGAGCACAGGGACTGATTTTCTGCTAAAAAATGTAGAAATATTTACTGACGAGAAGTCAGCTCTGCTGTTGGGTGTGCAGCCAGAGTGGCCATTGCACTCCCAGGTGGAACTGTAGCTGTTCTCCCACCTGCACTTGGTTTTGTCCTGCCCACTCTGGAGCATCCTGTGAGGGAGAGACACCTCAGTTTCCCCAGAGTGTCCCCACCTGAGGTCTCCAGGCAGAGCAGAGTCTCCATCCTTCGTGCACATGCGTGGAGCCTTCCCAGCTGCAAACTTCAAGCCTCTGCCAATTCCTAAAGGCAAATTTCAACTGTGCTGAAAGCAGGGACAAAATCCCCATTGACTGCAAACAGGCAGGAGCACAGCCAGGGCAGCAATGATACAAACTCGATAATCAATGCCCCGTTCCCAAGATGCTGAGTGGTTCTGCTCAGAGGGGATGAGTTCCCTGCCTGGACTGTGCTTTCCCCAGCTCTCATGTACAGCACCTCTGAGTGCTGCTCCCCACGCATTTGGAAACAGGATGATTCAGTCTGGTGATTCAGTTTGGGAGGCTTTGAAGGTTTTAGCTCAGGTTCGGGGAAAATAGGCAGCATGACTCACCCAGGAACTTTGTTTTCTCAGTGAATTCTGTGGTAATTGCACGTTAGAGCAATATTTAAGGCAAAACAGTGTAAGACATTGGAGCTCTTTTGTTACAGCCAGTCATATCCCACTGAAAGCCAAGTGTTCCTCAAATTCAACAGCAGACAACACATGCCTGGAGGTCATTTGGGAATTGAGAAGGGACAAGAGGAGAGGACATGTCTTATCTGAATGCATCAATGTGCAGTGCTAAAAGGAAAAGAAAGGGGAGAAACTTCTTTATCTTTTCTTCTACGTAAATCCAGCCCTCTCTGTTTCAAGGTGGTTGCACAATTCTAACTTTACCACAGGACGATTGTTTTAATTTTTAGTCTTGGGGTAGCCAGGAAATGTAAAAGTAGAATAAGAATTAGTGGGAAAACGATGGCTCATTATAGATTGGCACAGCGTATTAGTTAATTCGGGAATTAATAACACTTGAGTGTTATTAATGGTTGTGCTTGGGCCCACATTTTAGTTGTCAGCATGCTCTGGGTGATAGCACCTTAAGCCTGCAAGGAGCCACATACTGTGGGAAAGTGAGCATCCATGGGGGCTGTCTGACCCCAGTGATGGTGTGGGGAGACCCTGGCAACTGCCAAGGTCAGCAGAGAGCTCTAGTACTCTTTTTTCACCCAACTTTTGTAATGGTTACTCTTGAAGGGAGCTGGTGGAGAACAGGAAAGGAGCTGTGAAGAGCACTTAAATTTATAGAAGCCTGAAGACTTGGAAGTGAGGAGAAGGGGTAGACAGAGAGGTGGTGATCATGTTTGGGTTCAGGACATGGGCTCTCTGTGCCCTTCAGGAAGGCAAAAGGTAGCTGTGTGGGAGTCCTGTGGCTCAGCCACAGGCCCTGCGTGTGTTTTGTTTGGATATTTCTGATCTTGTTGCCTCCTTGGCTGCTGCTTTGGGTTTTAGCAGCGGCGTCCTATGCAATGTTTTGGAGCTTTGCTTCCTGTGTTTGTTCTGGATCTGTTCATTAATAATAATGGAGTGTAAAATCCTAGCTCTTTTTAAATGCAGCCTTCATGACTGGTTTTAGTCTTTTGTGGCTATATAGATCTCTTGTTATTTAAATATTTGCTCATCACACCACCTTTTTGCTGCCTTTGAGGAATTAAGTTCAGTGAGAAAGGAGTGAGTTTATCCTTTACTTCGAGAACTACTCATTACATGTTTGGAAAGACAAATACAAGGAGAACACAGACCAAATGTGAAGAACACGTATACGAGCTAACGGTCTCACAGAGGGAAAATAAGAAAATCAGAGGTTACATCATATTATTGTAAGAATACATTATTTTGTTTTCAAAACTGTTATTTAACAGTGGGATGAATCCTTTAGTCATTTGCTGTTGGAACTTCCAAAACGGCTTGTGGTTGTTCTGTCGTTCTTCTCACACAATTCCCAACGACACAAACGTTAGAGGCAGTGATTAATCTTTCTGTATTAATGTCCTGATCCAGCATTTACTGGTGTCAAGAGAAAGCTCCTCATGTACTTCAACAGACTTTGGAGAAGGATGGTGATTTTTAAAAAACAGATGTTAGCAGCAAATTAGAGGCAAGTTAGAAAAATCTGTGCAAGTTCTGTAGTTTAAAAAACTGCTGTATTCTGTTGTAAGACTGTCTAGAAACCTTAACATGTATGTACAAATAGAGAAACACGTGGCTTGGAATTCATTGTGATCCTTCCTACCTTTGATCTTTTGCTTTACTTACCATCACTTGTGTGCATATGTGTGCATGTGAGAGTAAACAACATAATCCCAATTGCCTGAAAATATACATATGCTTACATAATGCCATAAATGAGCATAGTGTTGGTGTATAAATTTCCTATGGTATATGTGGCCAATATAAATAAATTCTTGTCACGGTAGTGGGGTTTATCTATATATTTTCCTTATAAACTAGCAGGTAATAATTTAATTCAAAAGCTCCTTCCAAAAATGCAATTAATGTCTTTTGTTATAGTTTCCCTGGGTTTAATAATCCCCTCTTCCAGATTTATATTGGTTTCTGGAAAGTAATGCTTATTAGAGTGTTTTTCCAAATTGGCCACAATAATCCACTGAAATCTGCCAGCTGAATCATTGCTATGCTTGTGAAATTGCCAGGATCGCCTGACAGTTATTACTGGGGTAGAAGGGGAGGGGGGAAAGGGAATGAAAGTTTCATAATATGTCACTGTTATTGATACCTTGGCCATGGCTCTTGCATTTGGATTGATATGTTTACTGAATTCTGTATGAAAGATGGAATGCCTGGTGCTGGATTGGCAGTGCTGCTGTAAGGGAGAGATTTAGTAATTTTGTCAGACAACTGTATTTTATTCTGGGCATATTTTAATGCATAAATATCTATGTGTGTCTATATCTAAGCATACACATGTATATATGTGTGCAAACTCCCTCTACTGCTTCCCCAGCCTGGTTCTTGGGAAAGGAAGGGGATGTATATTCCCTGAATTAGGGTCATGCATCACATGCCAACCAAGTCAGAGTTCAATCATTCACCTGCTGCCACACCTTCGTGTGCTCATTCACATCTCTCCACTGCAGGTGATGTTGGAGGCAGGGAGTGTCCCCGTAGCTCCAATAGGTGTTTTCTCTCATACTTCCAAAATAATTGAAAAGCGGTGATTCTTGCAGTGTCTGAATTAATAATCCCTGTGGACTCCTGCACAACTGGACCCTAACCCTTGCTTTGAGAGGGATTCCATGACCCTGGAATGCTGGATCCTGCTGCCTAGTTGAAAAGGTATATAAAAGAATTGCAGGGCTCTGGCCTGCCAGGGCTGTGCCAGAGGACAAAGACAAAATGCCTCTCTCATTAGGAGCCTTGGCACCACTGCAGGGACAGACCCATGTAGGGATGAGTGCTGCAGGCTCTGGGTGTCTGGGATAAATATTGTGTCCAACAGCCATCCCTGGTGAGACTCTGCTTGGGGCAGTGCCCACCCCCATGCATGGGATTTATATTCTGCTGGTGTAAATGAGCTTTTGTTAAAATCATCCGTCTGATTGATGGGCAGCTGGGGAGGTGTGAGACGGAGAAGCTGCCCGGGCAGCTGGGCAGGGCTGCATGGACATCCCTGGACACACTTACAGGGAACAATTGGTGTGCTCAGGGGGTGCAGGGCTGTTACTGCCATGCTCAGGTCAAATGTCTTGCTGATACAAGCGATAAAAGCCATTCTGGCTTGGGTTTTTCTGTTTGTGCTGTTGCAGCTACAGCAGCTTGATTATGAAAGTTCTGCCCTTTTTTTTTTTTGTAGTTTCTGGGCTGAGACAGTGGATGCCCAGTTCAGTATACCCAGAAAAATAAGATTCTCAAACATTCTTGCATTCCCCTGTACGTGGTTAAAGATGATTTCCATCTCAGAAGACATTCATGAGTAAAATGATGCTTTAGAGCAGTATCCCTGTGATGAGGGGAAGTTTCCCTGAAGCACCAGCCAGTGCACGAGGCACATTGCTCTGGAGGTGGCTGTCTGATCCCTTCTGTCCCCTGACATTGCATTTGGGGTCAGCTGGAGTGCTGTTTACTTTGGGAGAGCAGCCACATGGACTTGCTTCCCCATTACATTCCTTGTTATCTGAGCAAGTCTAAGGGACAGGCAGCACGTGAGGAACCAGCAGTGCCACTGACATTTGAATACCAAACACTAAGTTAGCACGAGCCAACTGGGCTGCAGAACCAGTCGTCTTCAATTTTTACAGTCTTATAATTTTAAGACAATTTTTATGACTCTGATTGGAACAGAGATGATTTTTGTAATGTCTGTTTATGCCATTTCAGACTTGACCATAAATCTCATTTTTTAAGGGGATTTTGTGGTTTTCTTGGCTTTATGAATTTTTTTTATCCCTCTTTTATGCATTCTGCTAAATTAAACCAAAATAAACTCGGGGGAAAAAGTGATTCTTTAAAACAAATATATTATTTTATCCCTTCTTTGGATAGGAATTTTCATCAGGAGACAAGGATAGAACATTCTATTCAGCCTTTGCCTGCTGATTTACGCTGCCGTCGTTACAAGAGCCGTAATGATGTCCAATAACCAGTAACAGGAACTGTGAGGAGAAGCTTTGTAATACAACACTGCTCCCCTTTTTCTCCAGCAGCTTTGTTGGTGGTCTAGAAATAATTCCAAAATGTGTTAGATGGTTCTCAGAGAGAACCATGCAGCTTCTTTTGGTTTAGGAGAATCCAGGTCTGGGCTGGCTCCGTGTGGGCTCCTGCCGTGGCTCTGAGGTGCAGTAACTCACTGCAAAACCTGCAGGCAAAGAAAACAGTAGCTGGTATTTTTCCTGCAAAGCAGACCATGGATTCTGCTGGAGTGGCTTACAGGGAATGCTTCTAACCATGCTGTGGGATTCTGCTTTAAGTGTTAGGGATAACATTTTAGATTGGAGAATGTCTACACAGCAGTGAGTGCCTGCAAGCCTGATGGGCTGTTCCAAGAAACCAAAGGTATTTGATAAAGCCAGCAGTGGTTTATGGTGAGAATGTGTTGATGCCAGCAGTTCTGTTTGATGTGTACTGGTACTTCTAGGAGGGCACAAGTGCTATCCAGCTGCTTATCTGATACTTGAGTATGAGTTTGTTGCTGCAAAGTGCTAAGAATGAGTTTCACTTGAAATGGAGCTTGATGGTGTCTTTCAAAAGGTCCCATTTGAGCTTTGCTGTGATAGCAGAGCCAGTGGCATCAAAGAATGAGCCTCTGCCAGCATCTACCACCGAGCAGCAGGTGAGACATGACTGCTTTTTCCTGTGTTTATACACAGAGAATGGCTGTGGTAACCCTGTGGGATCTGCTAGCAAATACTGACTTGTTAATGTTTCCCAGTGTAAGTGGTTGATATTTTATCAGCATTACCAAAGCTGCATTTTAAAATTTTGTTTAATCCTGTCATTTTCAGCTGTTCATTATTATGGTAGTGTGTTGTTTATGGAGGTTGTTTCCATGTGGGTAGCTGCAGTTGTTGGATGAGGGAAAGTTGGCTGTTTTGCCTCTATAAGTGTGTATATAGTACTTGGTTTGGGTTTTGGGGTTTTTTTTTTCAGGGTAAGATTTCTCCCACTGCAAAAAGGGATGTTGGCCTACAGGCTTGACCACAAGTGAACTGCACTTGTTAAATGTTTAGATCAACAAATGACATTTGCAAGAAAAAAAAATAATCCTCTTATATGGACAATTTAGGCAAAAATATTTCTGCAAAAAAAGTCTTGTCCCTGACTCCCAATTCTGATACCAGAGCAAGGTCTCTGTGGCTGCTTTGGTGCAAGTGGGATCAGGATGCAGACTCTTTGTGCCTGGTACCCTTTGATTGACTAGACAATGCAAAAGACACATGCAGCATCAAGTTGGTTTAGCAACTAATATTTGACAATTTAAAAAAGTTTTCTTTTAGCCTGAGTTTTATGTAAAGCTGTTTACATTAAAGTGACATCCAATTAAAGTGTATCATGTAACCCACATCACAGTTCAGCACACATTTTCTGTTTTAACTGACATATGGCCCCATTTATGAAAATAAAAATCATCATGTTTTGATGATATGTTCACATAATTTATGTGGAAAAGCAGAGGGAGAGAAGCAGGGAGAGGGAATGCTTTTGCTGTGTAAAGCTATTCTTTTCTGTGATTCATTAAATGTCTTTTAACCCATGTGCACAGGCAAATCCCTCCTCCCTCAGTTCCTGCCCAGCCCCCTTCCCTGCAGTGTCCAACTGGACAAAGGGAGTTAATTTCTTCTCTGGGCAGAGGCAGCAGACACAAACACTTTGTGCAGTATCATCCCATCCCACAGATGTTTTTTCACTAAGAGATTCTTTAGTATTCTGTAGAGGAGATGCATTAGTTAACCTAAAACCAGATCTGTGGACAGCAGAGCTAATCCAGCCCATTTTCCTTTAGTTGTCTCAAGGCTGGGAGGATTCTCTGATGTCTAGGGAGAGACAGTCATCTACTGATGTCTTTTCTTCAGTCCCCCCCTTACTTAGCTGCCAACTTTCATAAAAACAAGTAGGAACTTAATATCTTTGCCACCACAAATCCTTGGTCGTTTTTGCCTGGAATTTTCTTCTGTATAGAGAAGTCTGTCTCTCTTGCACACCTAAGTTCTTCAGGAAAGCCAGGTTGCTTTCATTAAGGTAACCTATTGGTAAGATAAATGATTCTTTCTGTGAAGTGGCCATGAATCAGAGACATGTCAGCACAAACTGAGCTGTCTCAAGCCATCTACGGCCAAGGCTGGCAGTTTGGTATTTCTGTCAGCACCCTGAGTCTTGCTGACACTGACCCTGCAAAAGAGAGTGAGGCTCTAAGCTGTTTTAAATCTACTTAAGGCAGGACCGTGGCAAAGCATTATTTAAAAATATATCTTTGCATTCTCCCCTTTTAACAACTGCGTATAACCCCTCAGGCTTTACATTTTTTATGTAGCAGCACATCAGTGGAAGAAAAGTCACTGCCAGCCAACAAAATCCCCATCTGCAGGGTGCACCCAGTCTGTGTGCACTGGAACCAAATTGATTCTTGGCTTTCCCACATATATTGAGTCATAGATAACCTTAAAATGTGAGCAACATAACTGCAGTGAATCTTCTGTCTATCCACTGTTATGGGGCCAAGCAGTGGGGATGATTGTTTAAATGGTAACTATTATTGCACATCAGAGAGGCAAGACATGGTGTTGGTAGTTGGATTCCAGAAATCAATTTGCCATCTTCTCCCTGCCAAGGTAAACTGGACTGTACACCTGGAGCCTGGTTATTTGCAGCATGAGACTGGCACAGGAAACCTTTAGACTGTATGGTTTTGGTCAGTAAATGTTTGGCCACTGTCACAGAAAGCCATTGAGTCATGACCTCTGTGAGTGCACTCCTAAATGCTACTACAAAAAGCACTGAAGAGACATCACCCAGACATTATATTTGGACTGCTCTGTTTCTTGATGGATGTGACTGTGGAGCCTCACCAGCATTTCTCATTTGTTGGAGCAGGAGCAGAATCTTGTCAGTTGTAAGGTATTGTGCTGTAATCACTCTGCATTTCCTGCTTGCCAGTGGCCTTTTAGAATCATCATTCTTGATATAAGTTAATGCATAAAGGAAAAACCCCACTTTATCATTTGCCTCTAACAATGGAAAAAACCTAATAAATGTTGCCATCCAAAGTCCAGTGGGATCTAAACTTCTGATGATAACATTAAATCCTAAAAAATGTAAGAGTTCCAATCTAATACGGCAGCCTCTGGCAGAACCTTCTTTTTCTAATGAAGTCTGTGCATTATGTTTAGTTGGCTGGTGATTCTAATCAGGGTACTGAGATCTGTGCATTCACTCTGGTTTTGATCATTATTACCAAGATTAAATAGGCGTAGAGCCAAGATGTTGCAGTGTAATAACCTGGGAGTTGAGGAGGAGGGAGGAGAGAGTGAGGGATTATTTATTGGTTGGATAAATGGGGTTAGCAGTTATTGAATGGAACAGAGACTTATTTTCCTGAAGTCAATGGCCATTTAAACAATGAGGCTTATAAAAGAAGAATGTCTGTCAATTAAGAAAATAAAAAGGGTATCATGAGTGAAGAAGGCCAAAATCAGACCCTGTGACCCTGAAATAATTTTGGTTTTAGATTTCTAAAAACATGGTTGAGTAGGATTGCAGACTCTTGGATAGCAACTGCATGTCCACTGATTAGCTTTTTGTGGTGGTATTTTATGGCAGTCTTGAAGAGTTAACCTCAACACTCTGCAGACCATGGATGGAAACCCCCAGTCTTTTCCTGAGGTGGCTGTAGGTTTGTTCAAAGGGGTTATTCAGCAGTAGGCAAAAAGAATTATTTTCCATCTTTTAAGAACACAGAAATCCATTACATATGCTCATAAGCTTCACTTTCACCACGTTCATTAAATACAAGTAGAAATTCCCTCCTCAGTGCAGAATTGTGCTGTTTCCCATCAACTCATCACCTCAGAGAGGCTTTCAGCTTCCCTGGGTAGGTAGAGTAAAGCTGGAATTGTGACGTCGTCTTCTGTTCTGTAATTTGATTCCTAGAGTTTTGGCAGTTTCTTTAAGGAAAATAATGTTACGGGGTTGGGGTTTGTTGGCTTTTTTGTTTTGTTTTGTTTTTAATTAAAAAAGCCTGAAGCTTTCATCAGAGACATTTTTGTATCCATCCAAAGGAGAAAAAAAAGCTTGCAAAACTATCCTCAAAATTGTTCTAATAAGAATTAAGGAACACTTAGAAGGAACAGAGGTTAATATTCTTAAGATTTTGGCTTAGTCTGAGGTAAAAGTTAACAAAAGCTAATGGGAATGTCATGTGTTACTTGGGCATAGCCTACAACATGCACACACAACGTGCACATGGCAGATCTAATAGCTTGGCTTTCAGTCCCTCTTGGCAAAGCGTTTCACTTTGTGTGGAAAGCAGAGTTAGTGGTCAGTGCTCTCAGGATATTCTGCACAAAACAGAGACTCTGCTGTGTTCCTGCTGCTTCTCTGCCCTCTCACATGCAGGGCTGCTCCCCCATTTCACCTGACCCAGTCTTGAAGCAATTCTTTTCATTATTTAATGGGAAATCGGCCTCGTCGCGGTGCCCGGGTGGTTTGTAAAAACAGGAATGTGTTTATTTCAATGGAGATACTTTAATATCTGTGCCCCCAAAAGACTGTTAGGAAACAACCAGTGACTGAACCAAGTGTCAGCACAAAGGATGGAGAGGACAGATTTTTACTTGAAAACAGTATGTTCCAAGTTGTTGGAAATATAGTTTGAAGAAAGAGAGAAGTGGTGTCTGATGAAGAACACAATTTTTTTCTGACATTCAAGGTGCTGACCACCTTTAAAAACAGACTACTTCTGCAGGTGTTCATATAAGGATTTAGGTAAAGAATTTGGTCTAGTTGCAGTTGAAATTAATGACTCGCTTCAAGCAGTGTTAAACAAAAACATCAGAATTTTCAGAATAACAGAACAAAAATATAAAATGCGGTTACCTGCAAGTTTCAAAAAATTCATTGCGGGTGGAGTCTGGAAGGTGCAGTCTGTGGCTGGCTGGTTAGGTTTTTTAGTACAACAAATACAGCTCTGTGGAGAAAGATTATTTGCCAAGTATAGTAGAGCATTTCCAAGTGCCCATGAGGTGATGTGAGGTAGATCAAGATTACCTTCCAGTGAGGTTTGAGCTGTGTGTGCTTGCCCCTCGTTCCTGTGTGCCCACTCCCTCCTGGGTCTCTGTAGGTTATAAAGAGCACATGTTGTGCTCAGTTTCATAGGAATGTGCTCTTGCTTGAGTTGGTGCATTCTCTTTGGAGGTTCTGATTAAGAACTAAAGTTGTCCAGAGGACAGTGAGTCATGTCCTGCTGTCTGTTCTACATGTCCACATCTGACTTTGTCCCTTTTTTCTCATCTTTTACAATCACACTCGAATGATTCAGTCTAAGGCTTGCTGTACCTTGCCTGTTAAAAGTTTCCAGTTGACATTTTCTTCTTGTCTCAAAGAACTTGTTTCCTGTTCCAAAATAATTCCCTGTTCTTCTGGTCAATGAGAAACACCTGCCAACCTGACACTGAGGAAAAGCTTCAATAGGGACCTTTTCCTACACTGTAGTACTTAATCCAGTTCTTCCAGAGAAACAAAGTATTGCCATGCTGTTTTCAGTTATCAGGAGTGTCCTAAAAGGCTGATTCTAAATACAAAAGGCTTGAGCCTGGACAAGGTGGTCAAATCAACATAGAGAAACTTATCTGGAGTCTCTCTTTCTGATGTTTGCTTGTCTTTCATATCTGACCATCCTGGATATGCAGGTTTTTGGGTAAAGTTGTGCTGTGGTTTGGTGGTAGCAAGAAGGCTCCAAGCCAGCTCCCAGGGCCAGTGTGCCTGGGGCACTGTGCTTTTAACCACACGTTTTGAGTCATTTCCCTGCAAGACTGAGCCTGGCTTAACCCTGGATGGAGAAGATTGTGGTTGAATTTGTGACGGAAATAATTTTCAAGTCCTGCATTAACAAACAGGCACAAGCCAAGTGGAGCCTGCAATGTTCTCCTTCCAAGCAGACAAGTCTTGTTTGTCAGAGGCATTTACAGTTGTGATTTGAGGTTAGGGAATTTATGGAAAAGGAATTACGGTGGTCATAAAACAGGACTTACCCGTACTTATTCATCTGTAACAGTGCAAGCACGCTGCTTCTGGTTTTTTTTTTTCTGGAATCAAGTTCAGTGAACTCACTTTAATAACCTGGCCAGGATGAAAGGTTAAATACATACACCCTGCAGAGCTGCTGAACTCTAAGACCTTGGAGACTTCGTCAGCCTAGATGAGATCCATAGCTTATCTGGGACTGTTAAAGCTCTCTTCTTCTCCAGCTGGCTGTAAAGACACCACCATTGCTGAGTAACCTGGTGAGATGTGCCACAACTGTTCCCTGAAGAAGAAGAGGTGGAAACATGCTGAACAGATTAGAAGGCTCATCTGACAGCAAGTCCTTGCTGAATGGTGTATCACAAAGTGAATACATCTTTTAAATCTGGAACACATGGCCTCTGTCTTGATGCTGTGCAGGCTGACATTTGAACAGCATCACCATGCCTAAGTGTACATTACATTTTTCTTTAATAAATAGGTAGAGAATCAAAAGGAAAAATCAAAATGATTTCCAGAGATTTGTAGTACATTAATGTCTTCACAATAGACTTTGAAAATAGACATGAATTTTTCTTTCAGCGGGGAGAGAATGAAAGGTAGACATCAGACTTGGAATAGTTGATCTTCCTAAGCCACATTCCCTGTTCCAAGAGGCCCAGTTTTTTAAGTTGCCTCCTTCTCATGCCTTTTAATGCACAAGGCTTTTCCCTCTGTCCATCACTGGCCTGGACAGCACATCTTTAGGCCATGCTGAACAAAGCAGTGTTTTCGGATCATTACCTGATCTGAACCATCCTCCCTGCCCCTTGCTGCAGGCTTTTGGTGTAGGGCTCCCCAGGGGCCCCTGCACGCTCCACAGGTGGATCATAACTTCTCTCCAGTATTTTCCTCTCTCGAGAATTCTCCTAGTAGGAGGCTTTGGGCACTTTCTGTCAGCCCAGCAGAGTTCCCAAATCATCATGTCCCATATTTATTCCCGAGGTGTCTGTCCCTCACAGGTGCGCCAAGAGCAGATCAAGGCGTGCGGGGGAAAAGCTGTTTGGAAAAAAATAATTTAAAAAAGAGCCTCGCATAACTGCTCTGGATTCAGGACCTTAACAACTTCATAAAAGCTTGTTGCTGGTGTTGTAAAACTCTAATACACAAGTTCATTCCACATAAGAACACGGCTGTAAGTTTTTAGCTCCAGATGCCAAAGAGTGATCCCAGCCTGTTTAAAATGTGTTAAGCTGCAACATGCTACATAAGTTAATACCAGCTTTTTGCTTCTTACCTTTTCTGCTTGGGGCTGTGCCAGTGCCAGTCACTTACATACTCCTTTACCTTGATTCACTGTAGGAGATGAGGCTGCCAAGCCAGATATTTACCTTGGGAACACACATTCTTATCCTGTAACATTTCATCAGCCACAGCTAAAGAAAAGATTTATGGACTTTGTAACACTAAGATTATTTAAGTCACTTGTTAGCCAAAAATAATGTAAAGACATACAGTGCTTGTTTCAAAAAAGTTTGTAATTAGGAGCCCATACTTTGCTCTGATTTACAATGTAAGCTTGGTATCCAATTAGCAATAATAGTGTTCTTTTAACTAAAACACATATCCTTCCAGAATTATGCAGACTTTCCAATTACTGTGCTATGATGAAATTATAGCTAGAGACTCATAAAATTGTGCATAGTTTATAAATGCAATATATTCTTAACTACCTTGCTGTTCAGTATATACTAGCAGGGCTCATATGTTCTCTGTGTTATGGAGGCTTGTTAAAAGGCACATATAAGATTATTGAAAAAGTATGTCAAATAATATTTATGTACTTACTACCATTGTGATAGGCTGTTACTGGTCTTTCTGATTAACACTTCTGATCAGATACTGCATGATCATGTGACTCAATCTCTAAAATTCAAAAAGCATTTTAGAAGCTTATCTTCAAAGCACCTGGAAATTTAAACCGTTAAGGGTTACTACTTGCTTTATTTTTTACCTTGTCATTATGTTATCCCCTTTGTTTTTTGTAAAAGGAGAAAAGCTTTTGCTTATTTTTACAGCAAATTGTAGTGCTCCACCAGCTCTTGTACAGCATCTCCTTTTCTATATGCTTTTCTATGCTTTTCTATAGCCAAAGACAGAGCTGCAGCTGCTTTTGGTGGGAGCAGACTGATAATCGGGAATTATAAATGCTGTCCTACAGTTAAAATCAACAGTAGAAGAAAAGGCTTCTAAAGTGCAGAACAACCTTTAATTGCTGTTCTGCAGTGGGAGAGGGCAGAGAGGAGCTCCTTGTTCTGCTCGTGGCAATTCTTTCCCAGCCCTTTTGCAGAGGGTTATTGATGAGAAAACCATGTCTTTTACAGGAATGGGGGAATGACTAAGGCCTGTCCAGCAGTGTGAAAGTGTTGGTAACACTTAATGAGATGACTAAGCAGGCTGCTCCAGGGCTTTTGCTATTTATTTATTATTATTATTTATTACCAAGAGTTTTCTGAGGACTGCTAGTCCCAGAAGGAAACTCCCATTCAGCTTGCAGAAAAATGCTGGGGAAAATGGCATGGATAGAGACTAAGAGGAGAGTGTGCATTGTATTCTCTGTGAGAAGTATGAATGACTGTATGTTTATAATCTTGCATTTTTAGACTAATTCAGGTTTGCTGTTACTGTTCATTAAAAATTACTTCAACTTTGCCAAAACCTTGTGAGCTCTATGATAAGAGTGAGCAAGGAGAGGATTCAGTGAGGATGCCTCAGGCTGTTGTCATCCTCAGCTCTGTGACTTGTCCTGTGTCACCCTCCCTTCCCCAGCCCCTTAGCAAGGCCTGGCATGGGACATGCTCCGTGTCAGGTTTTGGAGGAGAGGTTTTTATTCCTGGGGGATGGAAAAGGAAAAAACAGATTTTTAGGTGGGGACAATGCCAAGCCCTGTGTGGTACCTTCCCTGTCCTCAAGGAAAGGAAGGAAGAACAGGCTCCCCTGTCACCACCAGCTGAAAGGGCAGCTGCATGGCTTTGCAGTGTAATATGGATCAAGAGATTAGAACTAAAAGAAAAACTGAGTAACCTATGAATCTCCTGAGATCTTGCTCTTTCTTAAAATCTGTCCTTACTTTTACAGTTCTTCTAACTTAATAAATGAGGCATCTTCTTTAGTGTGACTCATTTAGGGGGACAGTTTGTGTTCTTCAAGTTTTGAGGCTATTTTAATTTCTCAGGCTATTCATTGTCTGCATTTGCTTTGTTGCATTTGGTTTGGTTTTCATTGGAGCTCTCAGTTCTATATAATATAAAAGCACTCAGAGCTGTAT
Organism: Petroica traversi; assembly: GCA_025920805.1. Taxonomy (NCBI): domain Eukaryota; kingdom Metazoa; phylum Chordata; class Aves; order Passeriformes; family Petroicidae; genus Petroica; species Petroica traversi. The sequence goes on from JAHLSL010000008.1 coordinate 4,887,774, forward strand.
AAATTATGGCCCACGATGCCTCAGGGGAGTTGGTAGTGAGTTACAGCACTGTGTGCATGCAGTGTCTCAGCTGCTCCGATTTACTGGTCCAAGTGGAAGAGGCTGAGAATCATTCCAGCTTCAGGAGTGCCTGATGGCACTGGATGCAGTCAGTAAATCCAACCTGTGCAGACAGGGATTCCTGCTGCCAGACTGCCCTGGCACACTCACCTGAGGTGCAGGGCTGAGGGACATGGAAAACTTGATTGCAGCATTTCAGGGTAACCTTAAGAATTGTCTGCTTTTTGGCCCTGGGACGGCTGCCTCCAGAACCACCCTGGGAAATTTCTGGAATTGGCAGCCAAAGTCTTGGTTGTTCCCAGTGCCACCCACAGCTCAGCCCCCTCCCTGACCACCCTGGAATTTGTCTCTGACTCTCTCTGCAGGTTTGGCTCTACCAAGAAAAGGCACTAATTTGAGAAGAACACACTTGGGTCATGTCTGCTCTGTAGCCAGCTGGTCTTGTTGTGCCAAATTAAGTTCTCCAATACCCTGGAATCAGAACAGCGCAAGCAGGATGAAGAGACAGAATATTAAGTACCAGGGGAGCAGTCAGGACAGGGCAAAGGCAGATTTAGGGTAGGTGGGGTCCACACTTCACAATGATAGGCATCCAACAGCTGTGGAAAACAATAACAAATGGATAAAAGGAAGATTTATGGGAAGATGGTGTGTGCAAATTGGGGCATCAGAGCTGCATTAGTTCCCATTCAATTATCTGTTGAAAACCTCAACAGCAAAAGACAGGCCCTCACTTCAAAGGCCTTAGGTCAGCTGAGGAGCTGTGCTCCGTGGGCTGTGCCTGCAGAAGGCAGAGGCTCCACACCACTGGGAAGGCCCTACCAACAGTATGGAAGCACTTTTACATTCGTGCTTGCAAATATTTACACATTAGGTCATGGCAGTTAGGAATAATTAGAGTGGAATGTACCTTGTGTTCACAGAGCCAGGAACTAGGCCCGTGTCATAAACACTGAGTTTATTTCTGCTCAGACTGGGCAGGGTAGGACACAGAGTCTGATGCCTTCCCAGTGCAGGCACACAGTGCTGGGGGACAGGTGCTGCTGGGAATTGAGCTTAAAGCTCAAATGCAATTTGGGGTCTTGAGCTATGCATTGCAACTCCTCTCCAAGGCTGTTTAACTGCAATTTAAATTTTTCATATTATCGAATAATTTGTGGAGTGATACCAAATCCTCCCTCACAGCTACCCAGAGGCAAGGTTTGTCATCTGACAGGAATTCATGATAAGAAGCTTTTCTGTCAATTCTATTCCTCCCAGCCTTCCTAGAAGAAAAACTGCTACAAATGAAAGTAGATCTAAGAATAAAAGTGGAGGGGATTTATTCACTGGCTGGCAAAGTGTACAGAGAATTTCAGTGATCGGTTCTAGACCAGCTTTGCCAGTGAGGTTTTCAGTGGCTCTGAAACTGCTCTGGTGGTGGAAAACATATCCTTGGTAGCCATTAGGTGTGTTTTGCAGTTGGATTGCAGTGGGAGTTGGAGATGGTACCTAAGGCAGATCTGCTTTGTAGGAGCCATGGACATCTCGAGCAGCCTGGACTAACGATGGGCTGCTTTTGCTGTGCCTGGACCACAGCTCTATTGTTCCTTCACAGCGTTGTGGGGCGTCGTTACTCATAATTGTTCATAAATCTGGTGATTAAATATGACAGTGCACATAAACTGCCTTTTAATACTTTGTATTTATACCAAGCTATTTATTAATTATGTGACTTGCCAACATATTATTACTTCACCTTAATTAGTGCCTGGCAGTGTGTTAATCACTCCTCTGCCGCTGCACCTCAGGGCTTTGTTTAATTACCATTGGCTTTCTCCCATGTTTGCTGTTAGCATGTGCTTGGTGATCTCTGCCTTTGGGACCCTGGGGACAGGACGTTGTTGGGGAGGTTGAAATGATTTGTTTCGTGGACAATTTCAGCACAGGAGCAGTTGAGAAGGTCACCAAGCAGGGAGAGAAGCAGGGACAGGTCACATCCCCACAGCCTCAGCTGCACTGCCAGCACCAGCGTCCATCTGACTGACCCAGGGGTGTGGGAGCTCCATATTCCTGTGGATTCCCTCCCTCCCCAAAGGAATGATGGCCTGGGGCTGTGCAGCTGTGCCTGGAGGGTGACAGTTAACAGCAGGATAATCAAAATCAACTGTGCCTTAATACTGTAAAGTACTTTCCTGGCTTGGGGAATACATTGCCGACTCTTCTGAATGTTAGGTGTGTTTTGAAGTTGGACAGTGATGTGAGTAGACTGTGTAGTTTTAAAGTGAATCCAGTCTTTAGAGATAGTCGAAATCTCCAGCTACCATGAAATATGTTGTCACTTCAATTACAGTTGCAAGTACCTCTCTCTTATTTGTTTCCTGTAATACCAGACGGACTAGGTAAATATATATCTTTTTTAATGAAGCACAATATAGTTTTTAAATGGTTTATATCAAATTGTTTCCAGTTTCGTATAAACTCCTGATTTCTAAATATCTCATTATTTGTTCCATATGTTTCACTGAAGTCATTGTTACCAGTACAGCAGAAAATACATAAATAATCTAGTAATTTAACATAAGTTTGTGATTTTTCTTAAGTTACTGTCAATCAAATATCATTAGTATAAACTGAAATCAAAGCAGAGCCAAAATCTGTAATTAAATCATGGGGGATGTTCTGAGACAATGAGAAAATCAGGAGTGCTCTCACAGTCTGTTCCACACACAACTCTCACTGTATGTGTTGGGAGAGACCACAGAAGTCTGGAAGGAGGGACTTTTTCACGACAGTGACTGGGCTTTTGTCAAACAGGTTTGCAAGTGCAGTCATGACAGTTGGTATTAATCCATTAATTTTGTTTGGTTTTCACTTATGCTAAATATCGCATGCTATATGAGGGACTAAACCAGCTCATTGTGGTGACATAATAGGAAAAGTAAAAAATGGTTGTGGGAGATGCTCCCAACCTGCTGTTTCAACCTGATGAGAATGAGGCAATGCTGTAGAAAGTCTCTGTTCAGTGGAAAAAAGGTCACAGAATGGAGCTGGCAAAAGAGTCAAGGTATGCTTCATGAAAAACATCAACATTTTCTGAGCAAAGAATGCCCTTATTGCCCAGTGCAATATACAGCTTTTTTCTCATTTTCTCCCCTCTCTCCTTTATCAGTAATGAATGAAGGAAAGGGGGAAGAAGCAGATGATAAGAAGAAATATATGGAAGAGGAAAATGGGGAGGGAAAACAGCATTGAATATCTAAAAGTTTGTGGAAATCTTCTACAAACATTTAGAAAAGTCTAAAAAGTATAAGCACTTTCAGATTTGGGAAAATATAATTTTAAATCAAAATATGGAAAAGAAAAAGCACACCACTCCAGGCACTAAAAATGTCAGTTCTCACAATGAATGCAAGATATCACTGAAGAGAATTATTTGTGTGACCAGTGTTCCTTTTTCCCCATTAAATAAATTTTTCCAGGCTTTGAAGGTGTCGTGGTTAATAATACATCATTTTGTCTGACATAGTTTTCATCCATCTCTGTGTCAATACCTCAGCTAACAAACCCAACTGTACTTGTGAATCAGATCAGCACTTCCAGCTGCCTTTGAACCTGCACATTTTCTCCTCACCAGGCTGTGCTGTTGCCCTTGGGCCCATCTTGGTTTTGATCAGTGCAGAGGTGTTTTCAGCAGGCCATGAAGTAGGGATTATCCTGGTGAAGAAATTACATTACTTTTAGTCTGTGGCTGGGAGCCCTTTCCCAGTTTTCTGTGGTGACAAGGTTCTCCATCCAACTCAGGTGAAAATCCTGAGCAAATTTAGCATGTTCCCATTATGGCTTTTACATTGCCAAGTTCATGAAACAGCCAATTTAATCACTTCATGAACACTCATCTGTTACTTGGTTATTCTCTGTTATGATTCTCTTCTGTCCAGAATTTTCTGCCTCCTCTGAATCTCCACTTTTCTTCACAAAGCCTTGCCCTGCTAACAGCAGTGCAGTCACCGTGTGGGCTGTCACTGAGGGGTGACAGGGGAGGACATTTCTGCTGCCAGGGTGGAAAGCTGGAGGCCAAATTTGGCTTCAGCACCACGGGGTAACCACAGATCTGAGAGGGAGATTTGTGTTCCTAAGGGTGAGCACAGAAATCAGAGCAGGGGGCAGGACATGATGGACAACACAGAGTTCAGTGCCCAGAGGTGCAGGTGGGAGTTGTGGCCGTTTCAGTGATTCCACAAGTCCCTCTGGGAAGCCAAAATGATGCTGAGGAAGAGGAGGAGGGGATGAAGCTGGATTTCACCAGGCAAGGGCAAAGCAGCATGTTAGAGCTGCTGCAGTGATGGCTCTTCCAGTGTTTCTGCTGCAGGCTCCATTTTTCAGGGGTTTATAACTTGCTCATAAAAATTTACTGCAAGCTATAATTTGGCACACAGGGTTCCAGGCTGAGAGCATACTGCTTTCCTTATTTAAACTGCATTTGGTTTATTGACAGGCCTGTTTTCAGATTGCAAAAGAGTGACGAGTGAAATAGAAATCTAATTGTTTCAGAAACTCTTTTTCCCTTTTTTAGGACTCTCTAGCCCCCAAACAGCTTTAAATATCTACTGGTGCCTTTGAGTATTAAAAAGAATTAAAACTAGTTAAGAAATTCATGTTTAAATAGTGGCTACTGTGCATATTGTGCATATACCTACAGTGGATAGCATCTTTCAGCCTGAATAATCCCAGTGCAGCTTTCCAGCCTTCTAAAACACAGCTGAAACAGAAATCCAGGCACAATAAAAGGAAGCAGTTAATAATGTAGAACTGTACAGCAGGGCTGATTGTGATTTGGGCCAGGCTGTTCTATTAATGTATCTGCTCTTGCAAAAGACACCAGAGATCCTGTGGATCAGATTTTCAGGTACTGCCTTTCTCTTCTGGAGAGCACAGGTAGGAATGAAAGCGATTTTGCAGTTGCAGTTTAAGCAATTGCTGTATTAAAGCTTCCGATTTAAAATCCCAGTCATGGATACTTTATATATTTTATTCTGTTCAGCACTGATGCTGCAGTGAGGAATTCAGGCTTTGCAGATCATGATCGTGGTGTTTTGGTGAACACTGGGAGACTAATTCTGATTGCTTCTCCAGCCCTTGCCAACATCTGCCCTCTCCTGAGTAGCTGAGTAAAAGCTCCATCCCAGATTCCTATGTGTATATAATTCTGCAGGTTGGAGATACATGAATTCCAGTTTTATATGGAAATACCACTAAAATACCTGTGTTTGTTTTTGGCAAACCAATTCACATTTTTTAACCAGTTTTACTTAATTCTGTAAAATAAAAATATGCTGAATATGTGCCCAGGTTTGCAGATGATCCTTGCTAATGTTTGAGAACTTGGCCTTGAGCAGGTTGATGTTTCACCTACAGAAGAAATGCCTGAACAAGCAAAAGTGTTTGGGACTGGTTAATTTGATTTTCAGTATCTAAGTCGATGGGAAATGGTATCTTTCTTGACAGAATACACTTCTGAAAACATATTCAGAATGCTTCTGTAATATCTTGCATCCATACTGTGGTAATGTGAGAGGAGGGGAGATGGAAATTTTATGAATTCAGCAGGTGGGACCTTCTAGGTGTTTTTCTGGACCTGTTGAAAAGCTGATTGATGTTCATCACCATCTTAGTGGGGACTCAGGCTCAGGCTTGCTAGATAAATCCTCTTTCAGACTTGAATTTTTTGTGTGGAACATCACAAAACTGTCAGATCTAAGTCTTCTTCCTTGCATCCAGAAGGATGAATCCAAAAGGTGCTTTTGCTGGGTATTTGTAGCCTCATGAAGTGTAAAACTGTACTTCTTGTACCTCCCACCCTGACTGATCTCACCCTTTTGAGATTTGTCTTGGCTAATTCATGGCTTCCCTTGCACTTTTGGGGATGCAACTTCGAGTATTTTTTAATAAAAAAGGTTTGACTACATAGGTACAGACCAAAAAGACCAAGCGGAGGAATTTTCAGCCTGTGTGTGGTCACAGTACTTGAGCAAATCAAGTGGACAGATTACTCTGCTGCCATATCTGTTTCTCTTGGCAGAACTCTGACAATCTTCTGGCCTCCCCTGCAAGTGTCCTCTGCTGTTTGTGATCAGATTGCCTCTGCAGATTGTGTGTGCGTAGGGATTCGCCTCCTAATCTGCATGGCTGAATTTAGAGAGGCTCTTCTTGAAAGGTAGTAAATTACAGATGGAATGGGCTCTGTAGATGCACTGGGGAATGATCCGGGCATTGCTGTTTGTTCACTCAGGGACTGCTCCTGCAGAGAGGTTCTATGGACTGAGCCCTTGGCACTGAGGCACTGCAGGGAATGTGGAGGTTGGTACAACTCAGCACTGTGGGAGGTGAAATGAAAAATCAGAACCGTTCTCCCAGAGCGCCCCGTGCTCTGCACCATTTCTGTGCCACCTCCCAGCTCCTCCAGTCTCTTTGGGAGGAAGCTGCTCCAGGAGGGAGGGTCAGGCAGCACTGGAGAGGCAGAGAAAAACAGGGAAGTGAGACAGAATGGGCATTGTGTGGCTGGGACTGTCATTGCCCAGGGGTTGAGGGAGTGTAGAGTGAATAAGAGTGATGAGAAATTATTGTTTTGAAATCAAAGAAATGAAATGGCACAGAATTCTGCTTACAGGGTTGAGATTTCCCAGTGGCTAAATTTACACCTTCGAGATTTGAGACATCAGGAATTCTGGCACTGATTATCCATCCCTAGCTCACTCTTTTAAGATAAGATAGGACAGGGATGTGAATCTCCTTAGCAGTCTTGATCTCTGTAGCCACAGGAGGATTTCACTGCAGATGTACATGAGAGTCTCAGCTGTTCAACACCACCCTCCCCTTATTTTATTAACAAAAAGAACAGGACAGAACTAAAAACTTGCCAACACAAACCTCAGTTAACCTGGAGCTACAGTTACCTAGTGGCAACTTGCTGTTCTTTTCTGGAAAATCCAGTTCAGATAAGCACAAGCTTCTGAAAACCATGAGAGAAAGAGTTAATGTGAGCTGGGCTGAGAGTCCTTGGCTTGCACAGACTCAGCACAACCTCAGCTGTCCCTCAGGAGCTGGCAGGAGCCACTGGGCACTGTCCCTGTGCCCAGCTGACAAGCTGAGAGGGTCCATTGTCCATGGCCAGTGTTACCTCTGCCAGCCTGGCACCTTCTGCCCAGGCAGCACTGCACTGGCAGCACAGGGCTTGCCTTCCTTCAGGGCTGAGCTCTGTGAGCAGGGCACTCCCAGCCTCTCCTGCCCAGGATGCTCAGCAGATGGGCAGTGTGTTCTGTGGTCCTACAGTTCATTTTCGTGGGCAAACCTCAGCCTCTGTGTACCTGGCAAATACAGGTGGCTTCAGTTCATTGTAGCTCAGCTCGCATTTACTGCAGCAGAAAAGCACGTTCTGCGTCAAGCATTCTGAGAGCCACTGCACAGATAAGGCAGAGATAAGGTGGCTTTGCTGAGAATTTTTTTTCTGGTTTTTAGAGTATGAGTTTTTTGCTCTTAGCTTTGCTCTTTAGGTGATGCTGAGAAGGAAGCACCAAAAGAGTTGGTCAGCAAATACTAGGGCCACACAGAGTGTTTTTTATCTGCAAAGATTTATATCAGAGTAATTAAATGCACTCTCTCTTTCTGTATTACTGAATGGAATTATAAATATTACTAGGACAGTTTTTTTAAATTTAGCAGACATTTCTCATCTGCACCTACTGGAAGATTGGAAGCCTGATATCTGTGTACCTGTGAAAACGTAAGCTCTTGAAAATGAATGGAAATTGCAATATTAACAATCACTTATATTTGTATTGAGTCTTAATTTCAACAAATCTGAGACTCACCAAGGCACAGATCAGGAACACTGTCTGTGGAACACTGCAGGGCATGGAGACTTCTGGCAGTTTAGGGTAGGAAGAGGGAGATCATACAGAGCTAAGCAGGGGTGAGAGCATTAAGCAGGCTGCAGTTTTACTGTATAATTGCTGTTTATTTAAGAGATTGGGAAGTGATTCCCTGTGCCTTTGATTTGCACCCTGCAACTTTGGCTAGACTAGGCCATTGCTACTCCAAACACAGTTTCTCACAGTTCAAGGGCTTTCAGCAGCAAACATGGATTAAAAAGTTTTCCTGGCTGTTTATTCAGGCACCAGGGTTTGAATGTTGCTGTCCCTTCTTTCCATTATTTGTCTATGGGATTCAGAATTTGAGTTGAACAGACGTAATTCAAATTGATGTTCCCTGTTTCTGACTCTGGGAAAGCCACTGGTCTGGTTCACAGCATGACTCTGCAGACACTTGCTATGACTGAGCTGAAAGCATGCAAAACAATGGAGGAATGAGTGAAAAAGGGTAAAAACAGGGGCAAGAATTCCTGAAGTCAATATTGGTACCAAAGTGCCTGCTTTGTGACACTGGGCCCTGAGTTGAGGTAAGGTGTCACCTGCTGAACACAGCTACAGTGGATTTTGGTCACCCTCTGGATATATGACAGGAACAATTGTCTTTAGTTCAGTGCAGCTTATCCAAGCTATGTTTGCTCTGAGAGAAAATTCCACATTCAGCTCCATTCAGTGCTGAGTGTGACTTCCAGGGACAGGACAGGGCAAGGAGGGCAGTGATGGGATGGCTTTGCTGGGTGCTGAAGTTAGAACTGCATTATTTGAAAAATAAAATAGTGTGTACTTAGTGCTCTGAAGCTCCTCCCTCTAGAGGTGGAAAGGAAAAAGGCCTTTATTCAGTGCATCTTCTCTTGCCTCTGATGGTGGTGGTGCTGTAAATCCCTGTATCACACTGAGTGGAGCAGTCACTGAACAGTGTTGGGGTGCAGCTGCTATTTTGATGCTATCTCAAGTAACCAGCCTGATGTTCAATATTTAATTAAAAGCAGAAAACCTGATATAACTAGAAGATGGGAATCTGAACGGCATGGTGGCCAGCCTGATATTGCTAACATACTAATTGATAAATCTTGCTTTACAGCTGCATCTGGGACATTTGTATGTTCTTTATCTCTTTAATTCCTTTTGCACAGAACAAAACAAATTGGAAATGAAAAACACTGGCTTATTGTATTCATCTAAGGACATGCTAATTGAAAATGATTGTTTCATACTGGGCTGGATTCAGAAATACGTACTTCTCTCTTTTACACATAAATCCATTAATGAGTTGAAATAGCACTTGCTAGGTCAGAGGGAAGTGAGATAAGTAAACCAGAGACAGGTACTTAAACGGTAACCACACAATGAGGCAAATTCCTGTGTCAGCTCCCAGATCCTTTGGCACAGATATACTTGCCAGAATCTACATTTTCATTAAAAGCAAAACAAAACTAGTTTTTTGGTTTGAGCTTTTAGGTCCACAGAGATAATTTGGAAAACATGATCAAGAAAATAATGTTTTCCAAAAAAGAAAACCTTAGATTTTCTTAAGCACACTTAAAGCTACTAAAAAAGAAGTGTGGTTTTAGGGTAATCTAGAAGAGGATTTGATGGGCAAGTTGGTTGTACTCTCTTCATCCAGTTCAGTTTCTTTCTCAAATGAACTTGGAGTTGTAAAGCAGTTGATTAGGATCGTTAATAAGGACTTCTTTAAAAAAAGTGATTCTTTTTAATAATAATAAAATCATTGTACAAATTTTGGTCTACATTCTAAGGGGATTTTTTTTCAGATTCTATTACCTTAGTAGAATAACTTTCAGATTACTTGGAGCTTAGGGGTTTTTTGGGGGAAAGTTTGATACCAGATGAAATGTTGCATGTTGGTAGTGTCAGTTTGGAGGATTAAAGTAAAATAAAAGACCAGTTAATATTATAAACAAAGCAGAGCTCTACAGCACAGAGTGTATGGCCTTTTGTTATAAGAGCACACACTTTTCCATTGGGATTCCTGTGCACAACCAGAATGTAACGTCCCATACACAAGAGCAGATCAAAGAATAGCAGTAACTGTGGGTTTCAGCTGAGAACTGTTCCTGACAGATCCATGGGCTCCTTCATGGCTCAGTTGCCAGTTACTGAACAGTGGCCACCAGTAAAAAGTGAGTCATAATGACTTTTCTTTCCTCTGCAGGGTTACATGTTTTTATCCTGTTTATCTTCACCATTATTATATTGCCATTTACATCCTAGATCACCTACCCAGCACTGAAAGGGCTTGAAATTTGGACAACATTGTGCTGTGCCTAGAGTTTAGAATTCACCAGTTTTTCACAACTTCTCAGCTGGCATTAAAAGAAAAAAAATTAAAAGTTTTTTTGATTTACTGTGGTCCCTCCCTCCAGATCTCCAATCCTCCCATCAATGTTAGCATGTATTTGGAGCTAGACTGTTGTGTTTGGCATTAAAACTTTTTGGATTTGTTTGTTTGTTGTCACTTTAAGATTTCAGATGAAGTGCCAGTGGGTTTGTATCTTGGACAGCTGTGTCAACTTTTTACTGACGGTCCAAGCCCACAGCTGAAGGGGAGAAAGGCAGGATATCCCAGGTGAACTGGTGGGAGCCTGGATTTGTTGACTTTGTGTGGGGACCAGTGGACTTTGCATTTTTCTGTGCTGGGCTGTTTGTCAGTGGGATTCCAGACAGAGAAGAGGCCAGTCCTGTGAGTTAGCACCCAATTCATCCTTGTCGGTGGGAGATGGCAGAGCTGAGTAACTCCACTGTTTGAACAAGAAAGGATTCACAAAACCTGTTTTTCTAGAAAACAAACCTGACTTTTCAGAACAACCTGCAAAAGAACACAATGATTACATGCTTTTGGTGAAAGCAAAGTAATTTCTTCCTACATTTGGAGCTGGCAGCACATGGGCTCTGTTGGTTCAGCTGATGTGCAGGGAAGGCCCCTGGGGGGAGAAGGTGCCTTAACCCAATGCTCACAGAGAGTCTCCTGCATTGGCCAAATCTTCCCCGTGCCCTGCTGGAGGATCATCTGCATTGTCACTGGCATTGTTTCTCAGAGATTGCTGCGTGGCTTTTAATGGTGAGTGTACAAATATGTCTGGGGTGATCTGCTGGCTGAGTTGTCCTTCACATCATCATTGTGCTTTAACTCAGAGCCTGCGGGCTGTGCTCTTACGTTTAAGAGCTGTGATTTTGTCATGGTAAATTTGGAGGGAAAATCATGTGTTAGTTATGGTGGAAAATATCAATGAGAACCAAACAAAGTAACAGGAAATTGGGGTATGTTTTGTGCTGCCTGTCATAGGGTATTTAGGTGCATGGACTTGGTTGGTCTTGAGCAGAACTAGGTTTACACTTCAAAATCATTGTACACAGGATTCAGAGATGGGAGTATTCTGAACCCTTTCTGTAATTTTTTTTGCCACCATCCTGGGTTCTCATTTTAAAATCTTCTCAGCGGGCACAGTCTGCCCCATGGGCTGCTCAGCATTTGTTCTGCTTCCTTTGTCTTGCTTTTCTATGCCAATCTGGTTTTCTTGGTAACCCCCGCAGTGAATGCAGGACAGAGTGGAGTGACTCTGTTGAGAACTGAACTGCTCCATTTTCTCAGCTGAAATCTCCCTATGGAGGGCCTTTCCCAGCTCTCCACCCCAGCCAGGCTTTGGTCTTGTCCTCCCAGAGGGATGCCACCATTCTTCCCTTTGTCCTTTAAGCCTTCTTCCCTACATAAAATTGAGGTCTTTTGCTTTCCTGGCATGGTGGGAAAATGTGAGGAGATTGATGAGGTGGATTATTTGGCTGTGTACAGGTACTGGCTCCAGATGAGGATAGGAAAAGGTGTTCTAATGGTGATGAGCCATCCTCAATTTCAGAAGTCCATCACTCTGGCTGTGCTTTCATGGCAGACAAGTCCAGGTCCCAGAGCTGAAGCAGTGGTTTTGAACACCTGCAGTGCCACGTCTCAACAGGGGATAATGTGCAAAGGATTGATGCTAGTGGGAGGTTTCAGGATAAATTTCTCTGCCCAGGAATGTTTTGAAGACGTTCAGTGCAGAGAGAATGGCCCTGGTGAGGTCACGTGTGTATGAAAGCCAAGAGAACAGGAAAGGCCCATAGGTTTGTCACTCCTGCCCCTGTATTTTCCTTGCATATGTTTTACAACTGCATCTTGCCTGTCTGCTCCTTAACTTCTCTGAAAGTAGGGTTTAATTAAAAAGGCACCAGTCTTAAACAGTTTTTGCTTCATATGCTCACGTTTGGCAATGAGAAAAGAACACAAAAAGCTCACAAGAAAGAAGGTGAAGGTTTTTGTTCGCACAAAATACTGAGCCAGGATTGTTTGGACAGAAAGAAATGCTGCATCTACCATGGGCCCTGGCATTTCCAGGATTGCAGTCAGTGGGACAGGAGTAGGCGTAGGAGGGATGCTACACCTCCTCCTTTATCCCAAGGGTAAAAAGTGAAAAAGGAAGTGGAGCAGTGCTGGGCAGAGGCTGTTTCACATGGCCTGCTCTGTCCAGAGCAAGGCATTCCCATTCCAGCCCCCAGGATGGCTGCCAGTCCATGATGTGCCTCTGCTCTAGGTGGTGCACATTTGGGAAGCTTGGCACTGCCTGCTGCACAGCTGGAAGCTCCCTATCCCAGCTGTGCTGTCCTGAGTCTGGATTAACGAGCTGTTGGGGAAGGCAGAGGGCAGCTCATGCCACTCTGTGCTCAAGCCAGTGTGGAAATGCCCCAGGGCCCCCGAGCCATCAGTCCTCTCTTTGTAGAGCAGCGTGGAAATTGGACGCATCTGTCTTTTCTTTCTCTGGCTACAAAGCCTTGTGATCAGCGTGGAGAGAGTTTTACATGGAATAGAATGGTTTGGGTTGGAAAGGATCTTCAAGATCATCTCCAAGGAAATGCTTTGATGTTGAGAACCTTTCTGTATTTGCAACTGCATTAATTGGGTTAATAAAAGGTACTATTTCTCCTTTCCTCACTGGCATTAAAATACGTGTTTGCTTGCTATGGAAAGTTGAGGTTGTTTTGGATATTCTTCTGGGGAAGGAGAAAAAGACATGGCTTTAAAAAAAATGTTGGCAACTTTTCAGAAAGGTCTAATCATTCATTAAATGAAAAAGTTCATTCTCCTTTTCAAAGAAGGCATTGTGGTCACAGAGATCACCGGGAAATCTAAGCGAGTTTGCTGCAGAACTCATCTCTTACACAGAAAATTAAACTTCTAAAAATTTTTTTCTCAATGAAGAGGCGACTGAAGAATAAAGAGGACAAGGGTTTTAAAAAGAAGTACTGTAGATTAATTCAGAGTTCCAGCCTTTATTCACATAGTGTGTTGTTTGAAAAAGTTTATCAGAATTCTTTATGAGCAAATGATGGGCCAAAACAGACCAAAATTTTGAAGTAAGAAATGAGCTGTGAGGTTCTGATGTGAAGGTGCTGGTAGAATGGGAATAAAAGAACAGAATCTTTTTAATGTTTCAAAAGAGAGTAATGGAAAGAAAGTGCTCTGTAGAAGAATCAAAAAGCAATGGGGCCTAAAACTGATGAAAATGAGCTTTTCCTGTGCAGAATTGTACGAAGAGCAAGGCTGGGACTGTCCTTACCTGAGGAGTGCTCACCCAGTGCAGAGATCTCAAGGTGCTTTACAGAATTAAAGCCCAATGAATTAGAGCTCAGTACAAGCCAGGGAGACCCAAATGCATTTATTTCCACATTTCACAGATGATTAATGAGTCACAGAGAGGACACATTTAAAACTCTTGCTCTGAGTTTGGAAATACAGTATTGTACATGCTCAGACTGGAGGCTGTACATTGCCTGTGCCCTTGAAATAACCTTATTCATCTGCACCTGGAAGTTGTTCTCCATCCACAAAACTCAGTGGGGCTGTTTAAAGCCAATTCACAGGTGTCTGAAATTTTACATATAGAGGTGTGAGGCTATTTAAAACATGTGTGCAGGTGTTTACATTGCAGAGTGCAGGAGCAAGGCTGTGCACATCCAATTCAGGTTTCATGTTGGAAGACAGAGCTACCTTAAAGGAACTGCAGGAACAGGTGGCAAGGTTGGCACGCTCCCAGCTGTATCAGAAAGGAGATAATCTGTACTATAAAGAGCTCGTTTTTATGCTGCATAAAGTATTTGCTGGTTGCTTGTTCAATGTTACTTTCTTCTCAAATATCTGGGAGAATATTAGAGAGCATAAAAGCACAGTAAAAACCACCCGAAGATGATGATGTGTCCAGCATTCTCTCCAGTGTTGTGGTTATAGATCTTCTGTTGATTCTCTAGAGCTCTGCTCCTGGCTCAGAAGCTTTACCCCAGTGACTGATCACGTCAGGATACTCAAAAATACCTCCCAAGTGGTGATGCAGTCCCTGCTGAGGAGGTGTTTTGAGTACAGGACTAAACTCTGCACAGGAGCTGAAGTGATTGCTCAGGGTCACCCACTTTGACTTGGCAGGACACCAATTGCAAGAACAGCTCCTGGACCTCGCGTGAGTTGTTCCGGTGTGTCCTGGGAGCTGATGGCTTCTGCTGTTCAGAAATGCTGCTGCTCGTAGCTGCTTTGTCTAGTTGGAGATGGGCAGTTTTCTAAGCCAGTAACTTCTGGAAAGCTGAAATTATACATCTTGAAAGATGTCCAGGAGAAAAGTTAGGTCTTCCCCAAAGTTTGTGGTCTGACAAGGCTGGCACCCCAAGGAAGCAGAAACATTCCTTTTTCCAGTTTCAGAACCAAAGTGGACCAGCCAGGTATTGAGGAACAGCAAGTCCAAGGCTGCAGGCAGCTCAAGTGCCTTTTCCATGAAGTGACACAGAGGACCCACGTGGGTAGGAGAGTGATTATAGGGAGTTACAGCCCTATACATCTCCCTTTATCCCTTTAATATCTCTAGGAAGTGAAAGAAGTACAAATGCTCACTTGTCTTAAGCACCTGGAGTTTGCACACAGAAGAGACAGGACTTGGACAGAAGCTTTGTTTGGGTGTGGACGTTGGTTTGCAGCAGCCTCTGTCCCTGACACAGGGCAGGTCCCACCAGGAGCAGAGGCTTCTCTCTCTCACCTCAGAAGGAGCTGGGAGATCTCCTGTGGATTGGTTCTGCCAAACCTCCCGTGAACTGAGCAGCAGCAGCAGCCAGGAGGAGCTCAGAAAATTTTAAGAGGGGCTGCACAAGGGCTTGAAGTCACCCATCACCTTCAGCACATGGACCCTGGATTACCTCCAGAGCCAGGAGGTGCAGAGGCAGCATGCAAAGGTGAAAATGAACCTTACAGTTCCTGGGAGGTTTGGTTGGGGTGTGGTCCAAGTTCTGCCTGGAGTTTTGAGTCGTTTCTTCTTGATTTATCCAAGTTGCTCTGGCCAAGCGTGGCCTCAGACTCCTCATTCTGACCCCCTGGCACAGGACTTGGCAGCACAATGTGAGTTTCAACTCTTTGTGCCTGGTGCTTTTTGCAGAGGTGTTACCTGGGAGCATCAGGGCTCCAAGGACAGGAATAGGAGGAATAAACAACTTGAAAAACAAAATGAACTCTTGCTATCAGAGTCACAAGGCGAGCTGTCCAACACAACAATGGTCTCTGATTTTATATTTAATTTTAGAAGCTGAAACTAAATGTTTTAATTTTATATTATTCTCAACATAATGCTAATTTGCTCCAGATGTCCACTCGGAGCTGAACGCTGCCATTTTGCATAGAAAGCATGTGCGTCAGTGATTTATTCCAAATAGCTTCTATTTTACTGCATTTCATTTTATTCTGAATGAAGTACTTAACAACATGTTTCTCTTTAAGAATCTTACTTAATCATATGGATATAATTTCTTCAATTTACGTTTTCAGTTCTTTAGTGTGGTGGCCACAGGGTGTTTCTTAACCTAGGAAGATTAAATGCACATGTTGAAAGCTGCTTATATTTGATTTTGAGGCACTTTCATTTCAAAGCCCTTCACGTAAGGTACAGAAGTGATTGTGGTTTCCTGCTAGGTTCTGGGATCGAGGGATAACTCTCAGGAAAACCTTGCAGATACCTTCTAATAATCATCCATGACAATAACATAATTTCATTTCTTTCAAAACTGTGGTCTACCGAGAGTGTTTAAGACTTTTTTTATTGGGGTTCAGGAGAAAAAAAGATTTAATTTTCTTGTCATTTCTGGGCTACAGTTCAACGTTTCAATTTAAAACCTATTTCCGTTGAGCTCCTTTCCCAGTTTTCCCTCAAAATATTATCTTAGAAAATGTCTTTTATTCAGTTATTTTTTTATTTATTTAGCAACATATTAAAAATTATGTGAGACAGCTCAATATGAAACCTTTGTTATTTGAGCCTGGCTCACTCAGCCATTCCGGTACATGGGCTGTATTGGTCAAGTATGTGAGGAATGTCCTTTGGCAGCAGCTCGGGAGCTGCGTCATGCGTGTGAGGCAGCTCCTGCGAGCTGCTCTGCGTGGATGGGAGGCTGCTCTGAGCCTTGGAACCAAGTCCAGGGAAGATTCTTATTCTTTCATTTTAAAGCTGACCCAGGGTATGTAGTTTGTAGTAAGATGGGATGCTTCTGCAGTGGTGACACGAAATGTAATACACTAGATTTCTCAGGTATCAACACCTACTCTTCATCCCTTTTTAAAACAGTAATTTCACTCATATAATCCCTTTTCCTCGTAGGCTTTTAGACTGCAATCTATGCCATGGGATATGAATTTCATGAGGTCGCATCATTTGCAAGGCAGGTTTTTCCCACCTGAAACGATGTTCATCTGTATTCATTTACATCTTCTTTTTGCTTTTCTTTTTCAATCTTAGCTTTTAATTTTCAGAACTAACCTTGCTGTTATTCTACAATTGTATTAGTTTATTATACTGAATTGTTGACACAGCTGGTAGGGAGCTAAGTGCTGTGGTTTCACACAATAAAATTTCAGACAATATGTGTAGGGCTTCTTTTTCATACATATCATTTGAAAGCCATATGATTCACCAATATGTGTTATTGTTATCCACCCATGTGGGACACAATCTATTTTAAATTAGTGAAGTGACTTGCTAAACTCCCTGTAAACAATAAGACTGTGGGAAAACATTAAGTGCTATTCAGAAAAGAACATTGCTATACAGCCTTTTATCCAGAGGATCCCACAGTGCTGTAGAGAATGGAGGGACCTGGCACTGCTCTTCAGCAGAGCTCATCTTCACAAGAGGCTTTAGGAGGCAACTCCAGCCTTGAAACTGGAGCAGGGTTTGGTCGCAGAGTCAGTGCCCACACCAGTTCAGTGGGTGTGGTAAATCACATTGCAGATAACAATGGGGTGTTTGTTAGCAAAATCTTGATTTAACATCTCCTTTGGAGAGAAAACTGACTGTGTTTGAAGCAGGTGAGGGCTCAAAGCAATTTCTGTAGGAATAAGTCTCTCCAGTTTTCCTTCATGTAATAAACATGGCCAAGCAAGACAAAATGCAAACACTGCCAGACTGAAATTAATGACTCTGGGTAAAGTGAGGATGAATTCCTCACTTTGTAGGGGAGAGGGAGCCAATTCTCTGAGAAGAGAAGATTATCCTTCTCCATGTGTTACCCTGAGCTCTGTGGGATTCTGCTGCAGTGTGATGGGCGGGTCTGAGGGTGAAGGGCAGAGCTGTCTCTTGGGGTTCTGCTCCACAGCCAGGAGGGAGAGCAGAATGAGGTCCCCAACCCTGCAGAGGTAAAAGCTCCCATCACATCCCACAGCCTCCCAGGGGTTCACCAGCAGCTCTTGTCGGGCCCTTTGCCAGAGCTCAGCTTTACCTGTGAGGGAGTGTCAGGTGTGGTCATTTTAGCAGATCCCTTGCCTGCCTTGGATTACAGGTGGGACCTCAGTCTTCACTTGTGGATAATCAGATTGGCCCAGCATGGCAGAAAGAGCAGGAGCCTATCTGAGCATCTTCTACTCCACTGCAAAGAACAGCCTCGGAGAAAATTGTGTGTTCTCCTCATTGCTTTGTGCAGATTAATGCAGTGTTGGCAAGTTCATGCAGTTTGCCAGTTTGCAGGGAAACTTTATTCTTCTGAGCTGATCTTCAGAAATAACAACTTGATATAAAAGCTCTATGATGTGCTTGTGGAAATGAGCACAGGTAGAGTATAAGAATGGGGCAGTAGGTTTTAAGATTGAAAGAAATCCGCCCTAACTAAAATGGGAGAAAACCCCAGCAATTAAACTACAGACTTTGTGAAACAGATTTAGTGAGGAAAATGAACGAGCTGTGTTGAACCATGCACAGAAAGTTGTATTTGCAACAAAAAACCCACATAGATGGGCAGAGAGTTACCTTGCTGCTATTTTTCATCTTTCCTAAGAGAATTTGGTTGTGCTGGACTGGTTTAGTCAGCTGAAGCCAGCAATTTCCCACTGTAGATCAGATTTCATCCACAGGATCCTCCTCTGTTTGATCTGCCAAGGGCAGGAGCCACTTTGTAAGCAGTGATGACATGTGACAAGCTATGACTGTAAAACATATTTATTTATTGGTCTTGACAAAGGTAGGAGCTGAGTTTTCCAGGATTATAAAAGCAGGAGTCCAGTGGTGGTGAGTGGGAAGTCAGGATGGCCACTCAGTGTTGCCAGATGACACCGTGTTTGTGACACACAGGTTTGTCACACGCTGGTCTCAAATCTTCCTGTGACTGGAGACAGAGCACAGACCTAACCCGGGGTGCTCTGTCTGTGAGCACTGGAAACCCATCCTGTTCCTAGACACACTCTTGGCGTGCTATGAAGGCAGACTGGACTATGTGAGGATCTTTTTGTTCCTTTGCTGGTTCATTAAAAATAAAGGAAAATACGAAATGAAGAGGGAAGTTTTTCATTTTGGTTTTTTCCATGTGTTTCTTAGTGAATACATTCAGAGCATTTCAATAGTGTCTGATGCCAGTATAACAGCTTAAGACTGTTTGCTTAATTCCTGAATGCACGCATTGTTTTTAGCAAACATTCTTAATTTCTGTTTGTCCTGCCTCTCTTCCAATCTCCCATTGGATTCAGAATGCAAACCAGGGCAGGCAGTCCCTCTGCCATCCCCTTTGCAGATGTCTGTCCCAGACCCAGGGTGAGAAGTGCCCTGTGCTGGGCACAGAGGGGTTGCTGAGTTCCCCAGCGTGCCTGAATGTCCGACGCTGAAAGAGAGCGCTCAACACATTACAGGAACAGCTTACAGAAGCAGGGTGTGTAATTTTTAATAACTGGGATAAAAACCCTCAGTGACATCTTTAAAATATAAATGCCTTTTCTTGTTTCTTTTATTTCTTTGCCCCCCCTTATTTTGCCTTTTCATCTCTTCTCCTTTCAATTCCATTAAGCTTCATTGTACAATAATGTATCACAGTGGACTTTTTTCAATTATGTTTTTGATTTTTTCCTCCTTGTTACTATAAAACTCCAGATGTTTTGAGACTTCATGGTTCTCTGGATTATTTTTTCCTTTATTTTAATCTTCTTTTGTAACATGCCACACATGTGGTATTTTGGCCTTTTAAGATGCTAGGCTATGCTAATCAGCCATAAGTTTTGGGGTAGGATTTTTTTTTTCTTTTTATAATTACTTTTTTCCCCTTTCTGCTGTTGTCTCTTTAATTATTTTCTTTTTTCTATTTGTTTTATTTTTTGTTACCGCGACTGGTTAGTCCACATCAATGGTAATGGATTCTCCCTTTGCTCTGAGGGTGCATTCTTTATGTTAAGCACATTAATTATTCTTCACTCCAAACTTTCCAGCTCTCATACCTATAAGCAGATTATGAGCACCTTTTTCACCTTGTTTGCCAGGACAGAACTGTTTGCACTGTAAAGATTGAGATGGGTGCAAATAGGTGATGATTTAAATGCAAACTGGAATGGAAATTTTTCCTTGAAAATTAAGACAATGAATTACTGGTCCAGAGAAACAAGTTTTTGAAGTACATGTAGGAAACTGTATTTTTTTATTAAAAAAATCTAAAAGTACTGGAGGGAAGCATTTAAATTTATTTGTGGTTCTTTGCTGGCATGGATGGGAGAGGGTTTTTAATTGATTTTGTTCAATCTTAATTTTGTCCCCGAAACAAGCAGATCTGGCTTCAGATATTAGAACAGCAAGTCTTGGATTGTGTGCAGTCCTTTAATTTCAAATAGCTTGTAAGCTATTCAAAAAATCCCAAATAAAGAAGTTTCCCAATTACATCTGAGGAAATAAAGGGGCTGACATGGGGTGTCTTCTTCGCTTGTTACATGACCCCATGGATTTTGCATTTTGTTCTTTAAAATGTGGCCTCATGTAATGTTATTTTTGCCTGCAAGCCATAATACTGCATTCAGTCCAACTGTAATGAGGTTTCAGAAAATTGTTTGCTTTCCAAATGACATATTTAGCAAAACCTTATGGCAAAATCTGTGGCTGTCAAGCTGCTGATAGTAAAATATTCCCAACTTTCCTGGTTCATTCTCATATGTTGTAGCAAACAAATGCAACTACCCCTGTTTTGACAAATGTTTATACTTCTGCTTGATGAAAGAATGATTGCTAAAAAGAGTTTTAATACTAGAAATTGGGTCTTTGAAAAGGATAGGATGCCCTGATAGTTTCCCACATACTTTGGGTTTGCTGGAAAACCTATGGAAAGCTTTGTTTGCTCACTGAAGTGCGTGACCTATGGGCTCTAGGAGAAATAAATGTATGGATATTCCAGGGCTTGAAGCGACATTTGCCCCGTGCAGGGGGTGCAGGCAGGTGGTGGCTGGGTCTGCAGCTGGAGGGGTGTTTGTGTGTGGGAATCCCCTCGTGGGCAGAACCAGAACCAGAACCAGAACCAGACCTGATCACTCCTGGTGACTTAAAGGAGTCCTGCGTGGGCCAGGGCTGCATTCCTCGTGCATCCATCACTCCTGGTGCTGCCTGAGGGAGTTCAGGAATGTGGGCTTAAGGGCTTCTAAAATTCATAAAATTGAAATAAAAGGGACAGCCCAAAGTCATGTTTAATTCGGTGATGATCAAACACTTCCTCCAGGATTTTCAGTGTATTCGTATTTCCCAGTTCCGTGCTAATCAGGAAATACACAACCAGTGTAAAGAAAAATTAACCACTGGTGGACAGTGTTTGGATGGCAAATGATTGGCCACAACTACCCTAAACCCCTACAATGTGAAGGATGTATTGCATTTATACTGTGGCTTATTTTTCCAGGTTTTTCTTTTTCCTGTTCTGAACCTTTAAAACTTTTCTTCTCTTGCACACTAGCAGCTGTACAGCACTCTGGCTAAAGCCCTAAATGCCTTTTTTTAAGACAAATAATAAGAAGTACAAGCATTTTTGCTCAGGACTCAAATGAAATAGCCTGTAGTGTCACTTTGTAAACATAAATTGTTCAGGTTTCAGAAATAAAACCAAACCCAGAATTTGGCAGGTTCTTTTATGTTACAGTTACCTCCCACTTTACTGTAATCACAAAGGGTAAAAAACCCAGCTTCTAACAATTTAAATCTGCAAGTTTGAATCTGGCTAAATAAATTTGGATTCTTTAGGATGTTAAAGTCTCATTCCTATGGGTGACCTTGTAAGTACTCAAATAGTTCTGTTGAGTTTAATAAAACTCCTTGCACGAGCCACGTTACTCACGCACAACTATTTGCAGGATCAGGGCTTTATGTTGTAGCTACAACAGCGAATTAAACACTAATCTAATCAGGAGCTAGCTGGGAAAAACAAAGCACCAAAACAGATTCTTTGATTGTGGTGTGGGGTGGAACAACTCCTGTGTTTAAGTTCCTGAGCTCCGTTACAGTTCGGAGCCCCGTGTGCTTCCAGCCAGGGCCCCGACATTGGCCTCAGTGTGCTGTAAAACATTGATGCTATTTAAAGAGAGCTGTGGCTGTTTTCCTCCCCTCCAGAAGGGATACTCACCCTCACAGGATCCTTTTTCTCATAACATGTTTTTCAATAAAGTTTTCCCAATTTTGTAATCAGTTGGGAAGAAAGAACATTTCACAATGTTCGTAAGGCTTGTGGATGTTTTGACCAGACATCAGATTTCCTATTGATAGCATTAAATGCTTTGGAATGAAATGTTTTGGGTTTTCCATCTGTAGGCTGTCTGAGATGTCAGCAGCCAATATGACCTGCTCTCTCCCTTTCAGGTCTATAAATAAAAGGCAGCTTGTTTAACTGATCTTGCAGCAGAGAGCAGAGGTGTATATTAATGAGCTTGCTCTAATGGCACACTGGACCTATTTAGCACTACGACTGTGAAGGCTTCTCTTTTTCAGTCATAACTCATTTCCTATGAAAATGTCAGTTATTGCTTCACCCTATGGTCTGAGCTGGTTAGTTTATAGTTTATTTCTTCTGATCTGTACCACTGACAGATATTCTAGACATGACTGTGATTAAATACGCTTATGAAAAAGGTAAACATTTGATAATATAAACCCTCTCGGGAACATGCTGTTATTTCTGCATGGCAACATTCTCAGGTGCATTCAAAGTATAATCTGGAAGCAAAGAAAAAGCATTTTAAGCAATTACAGTTATTAGATTAAACTGTTTTGTTGGGAAAATTGTGATGTGTTTAGATCACTGTGAGATAATTCCGTGTTTTTATAAATACAGCTTTTGAATGCATGATACTGCAACAGCGACACTACAGTGAGATTTTAGTGTGAAATAAAGATAACATATGTATTTCCATATGGTAATGAACTACTTCAGTCCCATAAATTTCTACAAGGTATTTTTTCCTGGTAGAAGCCCTGTTCTAAAAGCAGCAGTAGTTATAAAACCCAATAACTGCATTGTGTTCTTCCTGTAATCATGTGGCATTGTTTTGCGACTGCGCTTGGGTGTGTGCAGCATTAACGATCTCACAGCAAAGACAAAAGTAGTAATTGCAATATAATTATTATTTTTATGGATGAAACTTGTTTAAGAGCTCTGTTGACATTTACAGACTTTGAGGATCATGCAGCTTTTGTTACAGTTATCCCAGGCATCAAACGTCCACAAAATGTTTAAGATTGTAGGATTAACCAGTGACAGATTGGGGCCAGATGTCTGGGAGATCCTCTAAGTGGCCTTCTCAGTTGATAAAATATCTCTTACCATCCTGAAGCCCTTTTGAAACTGAACATTAGTTCTTTGTAGTAAAAGTTGAGAAACTTACGGGTGGCTGGATCTTCCTGGAGGTTATGTAAAAAGGAGAATGAGCACCCCGTTTCTTCAAGAGTAGTTTTGTTTAGTGTCAATATAAATGTAAATACACTCCAAGTGGCAAGAGTAGGTGGAGGGGT
>JAHLSL010000008.1:4911049-4930350 GCA_025920805.1 Petroica traversi
AAACAGTGCTTGGAACAGGTTTCTCAAAGAAGCTGTGGCTGCTCCATCCCTGGAATTGCTCAAGGCCAGGTTGGACAGGGCTTGGAGCAACCTGGGATGGTCGAAGGTGTCTCTGCCCATGGCAGGGCTTGGAACTAAGTGAGTCTTAAGGTCCCTTCCAACCCAAACCATTCCATGAAGCTACACCTACTTTATTTCAGAATTGCTGTTAGTGTTGATATGAAGGTGGATTGGGCTGTGTTTCTCAAACACATTCCTTGAGATCACAAACCCTTGAGGAACCAGGATTTTATCTGTGTAGAGGTAAAAGAAGATCTGCAGTGCCATGAAACAGCAATATATGCAGAGTGGGCAAAGAATACTCATTCCATCACTTGAGTATTTGCATGCAAGTATTTGAACATGTGCAAGTGTCTGCATTTTGTGGGTGTGCAGGTGCACAAATGTGAGCAGGTGCTCACCTGTGAGAGCTCCCAAAGCACATCCCACAGACAGGGCCTCCACCTGACTGTTGCCTGTAACACTGAAACTTAGCAAAACACCCATCCCTTGGCCAGTAGCTGGAAATGTTACTTATTTATTTATTCAGATTTAATTCGAAACAGTGACTTCTGTTACGAAGGCTATGCAGTGTTTTATTGCTGAGCCTCTAATGAAACGGGTGCTTAAGAAGTCAGAATTGCTCAGGTTACTGGTTGTATAAATGCTGAGAATAGCTCTGAATGATAAGCTGGTAAAGAAAAGGGTGCAGAATAACAGCAGAGTTCCTTTGGATTGATCTTCAAATGGATCAGGTCTTCCTGTAATAGTCCGTGCTCATCTGCTCCAGTGTATAATATTTCAGACACCTGAAACCAGGTTCTAACCCGCCAGAAATAGCTTCTCTTGCTCTCTGTCTGTAGCAGCTAATTGTTATTGCCCACAGTGGTTCCTGTGCCAGTTAACATCTCAGAGGACTCCTCAGAACACTTGTTCTTCCTGTAAATTTTCTGTTCTGACACTGTGTCTCTGAGTGTTCAGTACTTCAGACAGAATGTGTGAGATATTTATAACCCTTGTATTATTACTGAGCTGCACACCGTGTCTTTGGTGACAGGTTAAATGAACAGCACAATATGTTGTGTTTCATCCATAAATTTCAACAGATGTTTGAATGTTGGTTGATTTATTGCACGTCCAGCTTGGTTCTTACACTGTTCTCATTGTGGCCGCACATCATTTATTTAACAGAACCTTACAACGATTTTTTTTATGACGTTTTTCAGTTTGAAGGGTGCAACAAGGCATTTTCTAGGCTTGAGAACCTCAAGATTCACCTCCGGAGTCATACTGGGGAGAAGCCATACCTGTGCCAGCATCCTGGCTGCCAGAAAGCTTTCAGCAACTCCAGCGACCGCGCGAAGCATCAGCGGACACACCTGGACACCGTAAGCATCATTCCATCCTGAGAGCTGCACCCAGCTTTCCAGTGGTCCTGGGCACAATCCTTCTGCAACTGCAGGGGCACTTGGCCTTTCCATGAGGAGAGTCTCAGAAAACTCAGCTAGGAGCAAGTGTATTTGGTTTTGAGCTGTATGTGCTTTGAGAAATGATCACAGAGAGTTTGTGTTACTCGTGCTGAGGAGTAAATTACACTGGAGTGAGTTACTCAGCAAACTCTGCCATTGTTCCTGTTCCAGTAAGAGGAGGCAGCAGCTCAGTAAGGTGTAGCTGAGTGAAAGCTGAGTCACTGCTGCTGCAGCAAATGTGTGTCATTGTCTCAGTTCCTGTCTCCTTCAGTGAGTGTTCTGAGTGAATGCAAAAGCTGTTCAGACCTCTCAGTGGAAGGTAAATGCACTTCAGTCTTGGAGAGTTATTTTGTAAAAGTGAAAATAAATCTGTCCCATAACTCTGTGGAATCAGTTAAGTACTCTCCATGAGAATTAACTGTGAGAATCACATTCTTCTATTCTCTGCAGTTCGTAGATTTGGCTTGACTTGCAGCTCTTTTGTCTCAGAGAAGATGGGAGCCTGTCAATCTTGGGCTCTACTGAAATGAAATCACCACATCCCGGGGAAAGAAATCAATGAGACAGCTTTGCAGACCACTCGTGTCCTCAGCATAAAGAATAACAGTTTTTCCTTTGTCTTTTCAAAGACGTGAATATATGGTTTAGTTTGGCCAAGTGTTTATGGAGCAGAACTTTTGAGTTTAATTGATATTTACTTTTTAAGCAGTTACACATTTCAGACAGTGCAGCATTAAGGAATGTCTAATGTACATTATGCCTTGCAAAAACAAACAAGAGAAGCAAGTCAGTCACATTTTCCAAACCAAAGCACACTTACAATAACAATGTTTTATTTATTTGAAAGTCAACCTGAGATATTTGAATTTGTAATTTGCATCTCTTTTGAAAGTGGATATACTAAATTGCGTGCAGTTTTTAAATTTAATTTCATTAATCTAGTAGATATATTCTTTATTAGCCAAACTCACAGGCAGAATGCCACCTATTAGTTTTAAGAGAGAACTTAAATGGTTACTAAAATGAGCACAAATTCTTTGTATGTGTTGTCTGTGCAATATTGAAGACAAATGTCTTAACTTTCTATTTTCTTCTCTTCTCCCTTTATCTCTGTCTTTATTATCTGAAATGCTCATAAATCAGGAAAAAGGTACAGTAATCATTTTCTACTAACTTTCTAAAATACCTAAAAACATCCTCCCTGCTATTCCATTGCAGGTTCTCTGAAACTGTTTCTGTAGTCCTGCTAAGTAACTGAGATCCCCTTACCTGCTTTAATTGAAGCCCTGTGGTTTAAGCTCAGTGAATTGTGTGCTTATGTGAATGTGAAAAATAGCAGAGCTGCAGGATGGTGCTGCTGTCTGGAATGTCAGAGCAAATAGCCATGAACCTTTGTAAGGCTGGTCAGATTCTCATCTAGGTTCCCTATCACTGGGTTGAATGATTTTATCACCAATTTGAATGACATCAGCGATTTGAAAAATACTCTGCTAGTTTTTCTGCCAAGGGATTTGTTAAAGTTTTCCATAGCTTTTCCTCAGGTGTCAGTTCTCTGTGTTCCAGACACTCTCAATAAATCTCCTTTGCCCTGTAACTTTCTGGGTAGGTGCTGTGTTAGCCAGTAAGGTCATGAATTGGTGAATGATTCTGTTATTCCTTCAGAAATTTCCTGCTGGCTGGACAGAGCAGCAATACTTATCCTCTGGAGGTACTTACAAAAAAAGGGGGTTTATATAGGCTGCTTTTTCCTTGTTGAGTGCATTTGGAATTGGTTTTAAAGCTTCTCAATGTAGGTCACTCCATCATTTATCTTCTCCAAAGGAGAATCTGTAAATCATTTCACTTACTGGTGTACACTAGTTTGATCGTATCCCTACTAAATCATCTGGAAGTAGATCCTTCTCCTAGGCAGGAGCAGAACAAAGGGAACCTGTCTGTCCTTGTGGTAAAAAGGGCATGTCAGCATTCCTGCAGGAGCAGAGCAACTGAGTTTAAAGGACCTCACAGTCACTTCTCCCAAAACTGGTGGGATTTTTTCCCTTCTGTGCATCGTCTTTATGAAACCAAGGGGATTAAAGAATGTGACACCAAGGTCATGGCAGACCAGTTTTCTGCCTTTGAGAAGACACCAAAAGGATTTGCTAGTCCTAGTGAGAAGGCTGAGGTAATGTTGATAGATGAGGCAAGAAAACAGAGGGCAAAAGAATGTTCCATTCAACTTTAAAGCTTTGTGGGCTGTGCCATGCAGCACTATTTTGCTGGCACTTAAGCCAGTAGTTACTTAATAAAAAGTGCCTTTGCTCATTTTGGCAATTGCACCTTCATTTGGAGTTTGTTCTGTAACCCAGAGTCAGTGTTCCATTTGTTGGGAATAGGCATAGCCAAGAAAAGAATTCTGTGAGGATTTCAGTCCTCAGAAGGTCCCTCTGAGCCTCCTTTTCTGCAGGCTGAGCCCCCCCAGCTCCCTCAGTCACTGCTTGTTCTTCAGACTCTTTCCCAGCTCTGTTGCCTTTCTCTGGACATGCTCCAGCTCCTCAATGTTTTTCTTGTCATGAGGGGCCCAAAACTGACCCAGGATTTGAGGTAGGGCCTCACCAGTGCCCAGCAGTTGTTGCAAAAACTGTGTAAATCAGAACTCAAAAAACCCCAGAATGTCTGTCTTTATAATTATACTGGGTGATGCCATGATAATTTTGTTTGCTGTAAAGGCTAGGGAAAAAAAAAATGCTCCCAAAACCCATCCAGTTCCACCTCATTAGCATTTATCTCAGCCCAGTAATCCATAACCAGTGTGCCACTGCAGGATCAGTTCTGTTTGCATCGTGCCTGGTTTGTGAGCTCAGAGGAGACAGAAAGGTGGGCCCAGCAAAGAGAGGGAACAGCTCTGGTTCAGCAGTGCCTGTGCCCGTCCTGCAGTGCTCCTGAGCTGGCTGGCAGGCACAGGGGGTGACATCTGTCCCTTTGCTCCCTCCCAGAAGCCCTACGCCTGCCAGATCCCCGGCTGCTCCAAGCGCTACACCGACCCCAGCTCCCTGCGCAAGCACGTCAAGGCTCACTCGGCCAAAGAGCAGCAGGTGCGTAAGAAGGTAAGAGCAGGCAGGGAGGGACACAGCCCCACAGCTCCTCAATGCAGGCTTTTTAAATTTACCTTTAATTCCTGTATTTTCAGAGCAGAGTTCTTCTGCAATATCACAGAAGAAAACTTTAAATGGAGCTGATTTTCCTGTTGGTTTTTGATTGCTGTTGTTAACCAGACCACCTTATAATGATGCCGGAATGGTTTTTCCCTTTTCTTTTATATACCTTTTACACAGTTCTGTGTATCCACAAGTATTAGCATGCATACTTGCAACCCTTCACTCAGTTTAGTGCTTAGTGTTTTGTAAGTGTTCTGCAGGCCCTGAGACTAAACACCCCAGAATTTGTGTTTTCAAAGGCTGCCACCTTCTAATTTCAGTTTGCCCCACGCTTTCTAGGCAGGCATTTCTTTTCCTGTTCATCTTTCACACACAAGCCCAAATTGTGCAGTCATTCCCATAAAATGTCCATGTATTGAGTCTCTGCAATCAGCACTAGCTGATGGTATTTACTAAAGTACTCGCTGGCAGATCATCTAAAACACAAATGAAACTAAACGAGGATGCAATAGAAATGTGGTAAAAGAGCTTGGAATAGATGTCCTTGTGTCAGCCATGCCCCCTTCCCTCCTGCTGCTCCTCTTGTACAGTTTCCAGCAGTTTGAAGGTAGAGTCCCCTTTCCCAGGACTGCTGTCCCCCAGTTCTCCCAGTAACCCTTCTCTGTGCCAGACGTGTGCAGTCTGAGTAGCAATTCCCAGCACATCAGTGACTTTGCACACTGTGTCAAATACTCATTGCCTGGTGAGCTTTGTGCCCAGCACCACCCAGCTGTCCGTGGAATCAAGTCTTTGCACATACCAACTCTGGTCAAAAGTTTTATCTAGCCTGGCCACTGCCTAGATTTCCATCCCAGTTCTGTATTGGCCTTGTGGTTTCCCTACAGCTCTCAGCCTTAGAAGGTTCCACAGGGTGTGCTTTGCATGTGTGTCCCACACCACAGGTCACAAAATTCCCAACACTTCCCTAGATTAACCTTAAGAGTGCCGTGGCAGTAATTGATTAATTCTATGTAATTAATTCTGTGTAATGAGAATAAGAGTCAGAATGGCATAACAGTAATTGATTAGTTCTATGTAATGAGAGTAAGAGTCAGAAGGCCACAGCAGTAATTGGCCACAGAAGGAGGGTGACTGTGGCACCAGAGTCTTTAGCAATTGCAAGATCTTTGCAACCAGAAAGTTTGTTACATGAAATTCTCGGCAGATTGTGGAAAGCAACTGTGCTCCCTATTCCAAAGAAAAGAACTTCCCTATTTTTCCTTCCTGTGGTTTCTGGTGTACTTCAGAGAAACAAGGAGGGAATTATTTCCTAATACCAAACCTGTGTGTCATTTGTTCAGCTTTTGGTATTGAGCTGAATGCACTGCATGTCACCATCCTTTACACCTGGGGACAGTCCCCACTGTTACTCCTTGTCACCTCCTGAGGCCTCCTTCCAGTTCTACAGGGCAAGGTGGGAAAAAAAACCCAAATCCAGACTTTGTATTACAGAGCACAAAGGGATTCCTGCATCAGCAGCAGAAAGCCTGAAGCAGAATCAATCCAGGACAAATTTGGTAACACCAACTGCAAACTCAGGCTGCTTGGATGCACCAAGACATCAATATCCAGGGTTTCATATCACTTAATCTCCTGCCTTGAGGAGTTCTCCTGTGTGCATGTGCATTCCCTCCTACAGACTTACCAAATCTATCTTAAAATAATGTTAGTAACTTGCCTCCCACACCTTATTTGGTAGACCAGTCTAAATCTGCACTCCTCCAGTGGTTTGAAATCATCTTCAGATTTCCTGTCTCATTTATCCATGATAACTTTATGAATACTTGATCCTGTGACTCTTTTCCTCACACTAAAAGGCACCTGAAAAAGCAGCAGATTTAAAGTGTGTTTTGGCCCAGCTCTCTTAAAAAGGATCAAAGCAAACCTGGCTGATAGAGAAACAAGAACCCCCTCCCCCCCAAAGTATTTCACTTAAATCTATTAAAAACTCCAATACCTTTCACAACTAAGTAAACCCCAGTGTTGCTGAACAGCCTACTTTGGATTTCAGATTTAGGAAAAAAGGGAAAAGACTGTTTATACTCACTTGCTCAATTTGGTTATAACCCAGCAAAGGCAGTTGTCTGTTGGTATCAGCTTCCCAAGAGTTCTGAGTGGAAATGACCCAGCCAAGAAAGAAAAATTAACGTGCTGTTCTGCCAACATGAGATATGCTACCAAAATGTGCCATCTCTGATATAAAACAAAATGCCTATGCTTAGATTTGTATCAAAGGAATCCTGAGCACTTAGTTCATAGCTTAGAGGATTAGTGCAGTGGTGATATTTGGTTGTTCTGAAAGGCTTTACAGGAACAAAACAGGAGAAAGTTAGCTGTTAATTTAGTAGTAGTTTAATTGGCTGCAGATGCACTTTGTGATCCAAATGTCAGATGTTTATCTGGAACCCACAAATGGCTGTAGAGCAGAATTCTGAGAAGGTTTGCCTGGGCCCTTTATTTAGAATACCCAAGCCCAGGGGAGATGGGTATGTGAGGCTGTGCCCATAAGGACAATAACTATTTATTAATGGCTCAGAATACGATGGCTGTTTGTGTAACGCGAGCACTCTGTTATGACAAAAGCTTGGCAGCATCACCGTGTTTGAAAGAGAATTAGAAATGCTTTTCTTTCTTAATTCTCCTCTCCTGCTGTTTTTAATATGATCGACATTGTGGTTTTCAAGAGTTTGCTCCAGACCCTTTTGCCAGAGCTTTAATTTCCATGGAGCTCAGCTGCCACGTGGGTGATACCCCTTCCCCATCAGCAACAGCCCAGGCTCTGCCAGCTCGAATCTGATAAGCACAAACGCTTTCCTTCCCCTATCAAATGTCTGCCCAAGTGTCACAGTCACAGGCTGATGCAAACCTTTTGCCACAGAATCCAAGAAACTGCAGAAAGCCTGAAAATGGGCAGTTCAATTACTCAGGAAGGCTTGAAGGAACACAGGGTACATTATTTTCTGAAGCAAACTGGTTGTTGATGTAAGATTAGCACAACTTGTGCACTTCAGAAAACCAAAGTTATCTCCAATTACAAATACCAAGTACTGCATACATTCTTAATTACACTGAGTTCCTAAGAATGGCATTTCTGCCTTCTCTGTATAATCCTTAAGGAGATACCTGAAGTTTATAATAAATAATTTGGTTTTACTATATAACACTATGTTTTCTTTTATCCTCCTCTTGTAGCTAAAGTCCTGTACTGATATTGAACAAGATGTTCTCAGTGAATGCTTGGCTATCCAACAGCTCCACACATCTTCACAGCACATCCTGGATGGGAAGTGTGGCAGATCTGTAGGTCCCCATGATTTAATTACAGGTAGGAATACTTCTAATAAGTGTGGTGTTAAATGTCATATAACAAAGGATCAGGAAAGCTGATGAGGCTGTTATGATGCACTTTGGATCATAACAAATAATACGGTGATGCATGAATGGGGAGAAAACTTGAATTTGAAATGTCAAACCTTCTAATAATATTTTTTAGTATTTAATTTTTCTTTCTATATTTTCTTTCATACTTGTGATTTGAACAAGAGCTGTCCCTTTTCAAGGACCGTAGACTCTTCTGTACTTTTTATAGGAAGAGAAAAAGATGCTTCTCTGGGAAATAAGGTCTAGATTCACAGTTTTTGAGCCCCAGCAGAGGATCCTGAATCAGCATTTTGAGTTTTGTGTTCAGACAGCAGACACAGGCACTCCCAAAGGCCAGCAGTATAATTGAAATCTGCCTTCTGCAAGAATCTCCTCCTTTTTTTTGGTTACTCCAAATCTTCAAAACAAAAAATGCATTTTGCTTGACATCTCCTATCCTCTTTTCTAGTTCAATTTGCAAAAATGTTGGAATGTAACTGGTGAGCAGAATGGAGTAGAAAGGGAAATACCCCATCATTCTGATGTGCTTCCCCTGGGAGTCTGCACTCAGGGCTTGCATGTGGCTCCCTGAAAAGGGGGAGAAAGCTGGAGGGATTGGGGGGTTGATTTTCCAGTCTCTGCCCGTGGCAGCAGCTCTGGATCAGCTCTGTGAGGGCTGTGCTGTCCCCTTGCAGCCCCGAGTAGCTGCAGCCTGGCTTGGCCTCCCCCTTGCAGGCACGGCAGGAAAGAGCAGTGACATTTTCCTCAGAACAGGCTGCACTTCAGAACCTCTGAAACAGCCTCAGATTTCAAGTGACAACAATAAAACAGGAAAAGAGTTATTAGCTCCCAGATAAACAGACCATCCCTAACCACTCAGTGTCATTTCGGAGAACCTCTTGTGAAATGAAGGATTTTATCTGTCCATAACTCTGGCTTTGTCTGCTGTGATTTCTGTGCTGATTGTATCAATCCATCACCAGGATGTTGTAAAAACACCGTAAATCTTCCCTGATACTTCCATCAGGTCGCTCCATATGAGACCCCATCAGTGCACAGTATGAACAAGTGCCAGCGAAAAATAAATCAAGATTTGAAAGATTCTCTTGCAGTGAAACAGAAGTTGCTTCATGCTACATGAAGTACAATCCACAAGCAAAACTGTTCCTCTGTCATTATTTAGGGCACATTAAGCAAAGTGCTGATCCTTACAGAATTAAAGTGTGAGGACATTCCTGCTGCCACCTATAGTCTGCAGTGATTGCACCTTTGCTCTTTCAAATAAGCTGAGGTAATACTTTTTGAGAAATCAGCTATAATGCTGTATATAGGCTATACATGGATAAATACCGTGTATGAAGTCCCCATATTCCACTTGAAATATGAAAACATCCATGGTTTGGGCTTCTGAGTTTGGTTTTTGTGTTGTTTTTTTTCAAAGAAACCACATTATTAATGTGCAGAGCTCTGGGCTTTAGGGATCACTTGGATTCCTGGAGAATTTCAATTTTGTCTTTCTCCAAGTTAAAGAACATTTTAAATATGTCAGGGATGAAAGCCCATCACAGAAAAAAATGAAATATTAAAGAAGGCCCCATCCCTTGTGTCTGACTTCAAAGCAGGTAAGAGAGTGAGCAGAGGAATGTTTCTGCAGTCAGAGGAACCCATTGTTTGCTGAGATCTTCCTCCTTTTTCCCTCCTCATAACTAAGATGCTTCATGGCTGCACACATTTAACTCTGCCTGTGGACAAGAGCTTGGATCACTCTGGTCCCACTCAGGCATTTTCTCTGGGTTTTATTATTGTTTGCCTGCTCTCAGCATAAAGCTGAGGGGAAAAGGCTGCTGGTCACAGATGCTCAGAGCACTGTTTTGGCCACAGATGTTAAGGGTAAAGGCCAAGCCATTTAAAACACTGACTGATGACTTCTGTTTACAAGCTGGGATGGTCAATGTGCAGAGGCCCAAGGTGCACAGGCCTGGCATGGGCTGTACTTGCAGGAGTCACTCCCAGCTGCTCCAAAGGCCTCTGTGTGACTTCAGGTACAGAGTAATAGTGCTCAGTGCTGAAAAAGCAGAAGAAAAACTGTAAAAGGAAAGAAATTTTGGAAGTACTGAAAATCATACTGAGACTGCCTTAGCACCTGCTCTTCCCCCCTTGGCTTGTTCCCCTGTGGGGTGAGGCAGCACAGGCTGTGCGTGGATGGTGTGTGGGGGATGTGGGGACAAGGGACACCCCGTGCCAAACTGGGTGTGAGTGGGGCTGCAGAGATGGACGGAGAGGAGAAGTCACTGAGGACAAACCCTATGAGCCCCAGTGCCCAGGTGCAAGCAGGGGCCTTTTCCCTGGGAAGGTGTGATCAGAAGTCAAAAGATGGATCTGGGAGAGGAATTCCCCAGCTGGGAACTCTTCAAGCCCAGCAGTGGGCACTGAGTGTCCACCCCAGCAGTTCCACAGATGGGTAAACTTGAGGGTTGGGGGTGGCAGAAGCTGGGGGTGACAGGGATTCTGGTTCCATTTGGTTTTCTGACAGGGTGGGTTTGAGTGCATGGGATCATGCAGGACTTGGTTGCTGCACATACAGAAATGTGGGGTGTTTTTGAACACTTTCTTGCTCCTCTAGAGGATTATGCTCATTGTAGGTACTCAGCTACTCTTTCTCATCACCTCAGGGAACAGGCCAGGACAGAGACATCCTAAACAGTCATGAGCTGTTCAGGGGTGGAGTGGAAAGATAAAAACACTGAGTGTGTTTGCTGGCCACCATACTAAGATGACTTTTTTTTCTGAGGACTTTGGAGCTTTTTGCACAAGTTATTGCTGGGCCAGCAGTGTGGGAGCCTGAGAGCATGAACAGCTTGGTTTAGGTTCTGCAGTTTCCTCCAGGCTGTGCTCTCAGGGTACCTGAACGGGTGGCGTGGGAAATAGAGCTGAAGTGCAAAATGACACTGAACAGTTGAGGTCAAATTTGGCTCATCTTTCAAGCCTGGCAATGAATGTATGAACAGTGAGGAGCTGGGGGAAGTGGAAGCTGTTGTATTATGAAATAGACTGAAGCCACCAGTGGAAAAAACAGCATTTCCACAACGTTGCATCCTTGCTACTGACTTACTGTTACCAGAGAAGGCTTTGACAAATAAATCCTCGCATCACCTGGGAACATCTGACTTCTTAAAGCCCCTTCTGTCTGGTGTGCAGTGCAGAAAGCAAGTTGGTTTCACTGGCTCATTGACAAATGTTCTGTCTAGCTGGAGACAGAGATGCTGTGGTTCAGTTTTGTTGCTTTAGATCTGTCAGCAGCTGAGGACTCATTGTTCATGAGGGGTTTTTGACTCATCTGAAGCCCCTGACAGAGGTGGCTGGAATCTTGGCCTCGGTGGTTCTGCTCTTCAGTCACACACAGAAACAGATGCTGACATTCACGTGTTGCTTCTGCACCCCGAGGGTGTCACACATTCCCCACAGCTCTGGATTTTCGTGTTGCCTTCTGCTTGTTCCGTGTCACTGGGAGGGTTTGGGAGGGGTGCAGAGCCCTGCCAGTGACACAGGACAGCACAGGGCTCTGTCCTGGATGTGCAGCTCTGCACACACTGAATGGGAGAGGACAGATGAGAGGTGCAGGAGGAGAGAGGCAAAGAAAGGCCCCAGAGGGAGTGTGGGCTCTCTGTGCTCTAGAGCTGGGCACTGAGGGAGCTTGCTGACCTCACTTGCTGCTCTCAGCCTTCAGATCACAGTGTGAGTGGCAGTTCTATCCTCATCCATGTGCACATTCCCTGGGAGGGTGGGACAGAACTGGGGCAGATGTGTTGTAGGCAAAACTCAAAGAGGAGAAAGGCAGAAAAACTGGGAAGAGAAGGACAAGGACTGGACTTTGCCCAGAATGGCATGACAAGGAGCCAGCCCTTTTCCCCTGCCATAGGGTGGCATTTGCACACTCCATGCACACTCCACTCCAGCAGTGTCTGTCAGCACAATGACCTGCCCTCAGTGCAGCCTTTATGCCAAAAATCAGTGTGAGGGCCCTGGGCCCAGGCAGTGCCAGTCTTGGTGCATGGCCACTCTTCAGAAGGGAGAAAAAAACTTAATTCCAACATCTTCATCCATAGCCCTGGACAAAGCTTCCTCAAGAAAGGTTGTGCTTGAGGGCATGGTTGGTACTTGGCTGTTGGTGCCTGACTACCTTGGTAGAGAAGAGTCCCCAAAAACGGCACATCCACACTCCTTCAGTAATTCTGAACTAGTGAACCTGTTTTCATGATATCATTAAAAATTTCTCCTTGCTTCTCTTTGCATTTAATTTATTGGGGTTTCATTTGTATCAATATGTGATATTTGTAGATGATCTGGGATATCCAGCAGCTTAGTAATGGAAAGCCAAACTACAGAGTTTGAAATGAACAGCAAAACCCCAGGGTGGCATGGTCTGTTTCGCTGTGTGACTCCATCCCCTGTGGATTCTCTCTCACAGGGATAGGAAAGGCAGGGTGGGAGTCTTGCCAAGCTCTTCTGGCTGTCAGGAGGGTTCTACAGCTCTGCAGAATCCAGGAACACCTGGAGCACCTGGGAGGGTCAGAGAGGAGACAGTCCAAGTTCCATGGCACGGCTCTGAGTGCTGCTCAGGCACAGGGGTTCACTGACACACGGGGCTCTGCTGTGGGGTTATGGCTCAGGGTTGGGTGGGGGACAGGGAAGGGGCTGGAGGCTCTGCAGGACTCACTGATGCTTCCTTGCTCATTTGGTTTTGCCCACTCTGTGTGTTCCCAGGCATGTACAGTGGATCCAGCACCAACCACAACGGCCCCTCCCCAGCTGTGCTGCCACCTCATGACATCTCTTCAAGGCACCTTCCCCTGGACCCTGCCCTGGCCAGCCCCCATCACCACCAGTCACCACTGGAGAGTGCCAGGGACGGGTAAGTGTGTGCTGGGGAACACGCTGGGCCTGTCTGGCATGATAATGGATGAGGAATTGTTTATTTTGCTCTGCATGGATGCTGTTCAAAAGAAAACACTGGGCCAAACGAAGCAGTTTTGTTTGTTTTACAATCACGGAATAATTCAGTTTTCAAGGGACTGCAGAAGGTCATGTCATCCGTGCCCTGAGCAAAACAGGGCAGAGTTGGACATCACTATCAGGTTGTTCAGGGCCTTGTCCTTGTCTCTGACAAATCAGAAGGGGATTTTTTTCTTCATAGCATGCAGTTACATTTAGATTTTAGTTTTGCTTTTCAATTCTTGCTGGATGACTTCTCGTAGGTTTGGATGAGCACAGAGAACTTTTCTCAGCTAACAGGAGAAACCTCTCAAAGGGTAAAACCCAAGCTATGACTCACTCAGGAATCAGGCAGTGTTTGCCTCAGTAGGACTCACTCAGTGTCAGAGCCACGGGCTTTCTCACTTCCTTGCTGTCTGATAAGGTTTTCTGCAATGCATCTCTCAGCAGCAGGCTTTGCCCAGCCAGATCCTAATCAGGGAAGAGTGTTTAACCCCACTGATGGTATGGACTGCACTGCTACAGCACAGATACAATTGCATGGCCTTAGGGTGTGATATTTCTAAAGTACCGTTTGCTCAAGGCTCTCTTAACATCCTCTCAACAGAAAAGAATCCCTGCAAGCCACAAAACTCTGCTCCAACCTTTTAACTCAGAATTTTTGGTGCCTGGCCTCATGCAAATTCAACTTCATACTTATAGTTTTACTTCCCAGCACTTTGGATGGAGAAAGGGTTCTGATTTGGCTTTACTGATTGGACTAAAAGATTCAGAGAAATGAAGGGATTTGCCTAGAAACATGTTGGTGTCCTTTAGCAAATACAGCAATTAAATGCAGAGTTTTCCCATCCTAGTCCAGTGAATGACCTTTCCCTTCTTGTCGGGCAAGGAAAGCCCAGAAGGATTTTAAGCAAAGGGCAGAAGGCAGAGCGTATGTGGCATGGAAGGGGCAGGGAAAGGACATTACACCTGAGGTGGATGGAGAACAATCTGATTGAGGCAATTGAATTAGGAGCAAACTACTCCTTTTTATTTTCCTAACTGGGGAATGAATTCTGCAGCAAGCTGAGCTTCTGTACCCTCTGCTCCTTCAGACTTCTCTTCTGACCTCAGGCAGTAGAAGGTACCAAGTGTCCCCCTTCCAAAATCCCAATCAAGAATGAAATAAAGTAAGGATTCACTATGGGAAGGATTTAGCAGGCTGTCAGGAAGGTGGATTTATTTCTAAGGCACTTTGTGTTCTGGTGCTGCTAATAAGAAATGAAAGCAAAGGCCTGACCAGGGTGAGGGCAACAGAGAAGTTTCCAGTTGAGGGATCAGAAGCTCCCAGATGAATTCTCCTTCCTGCCCCTGGTGTCTCCATTCCAGAGCACAGCACCTCCCTTCAGCAGGAGCAGCATGGTCAGTGCTGAGTCTCTCCCTGAGCTCCTGCTGCAGACACACCAGAGTTTCCATCAGAATTGTCTCTGCTCAGTCCAGCCTTAGTGCAGTGTGGATTCTTTCTCAGAGGAGACAGAGTGCTGATTTCTTATCTCAGTGCTCATGTACCTAAGCAAAGCCTTTGCCCAAACATCCTATGACAAAATGTGGGAGTGAGATAACAGATTCCTAACCATGAGGCAGACATCAGGGAATGGAGACTGGAATATATTTCTGAATAGTTATTTTAAACAGGGCATCCAGTTTCATGACATAGTTACTAGGAATTTTTCAGCATCTCAAATACCATTTTCTGAACTCAAAATAATCTTCATTCAGCGTCGTCATTCCCAGTCCAAGATCCTTCTGCTGTATTTAATGCTTTATGCCTACATTATTCATGACTGCTGAAATGCAGCCCGTACATGACATCTTAATTGCAAGTGCAGAAACTTTGTGTGAACTAACAGCCCTTGAGATTCATTTAGCACAGTTTTGTGTGAAGCATCCATCCATTTACCTGGGCAAAGTCCCTTCCCACTGCCATGCTGGAGCCCCTGGATGCCAGGGCTGTTCCCCCTGTGCCAGCTCCAGGCACTGCCATCCCTCCTGGGTCTCAGACGGGGTTTGGAGTGGGGAGGGAACCCCTCCCACTGCCTCCTCCCTGGCACTGCTGCAGCTCTGGCACACTCAGAGGGTTTGGCCTCATTTCTCAGCTGTCTCAGCACTGGGGCTGAGCAGGCGCAGAGAATTCCTGCTCTGGGATTGGGACCATGACAAGGCTGGATCACATCGTGCAGTCTGTGGCAGGAACCAAGTGATTACTATCAAGAAATCTAATTACTGAGTCATCAAATGTGCAAGATGCCAAAAACTACATGAGGCAGAGTACAAATAGTCTACTCAAGTTTGACATGAGATTCAGAATTTGATTTAAAGGCTTTTTCTTTTTTCTTTTTTTTAACAAGAAAAGCCCTATGTTACACCATCCTTTGCCAAAGTCAATAACAAGTGCAGCAGTCAATTTTCCCAAATGGTTTACTGAGACATTTAAATAGTTTGACAAAATTATCTAATTCACTTGAAAATGTTCTAACAAAATCTGACTTCATTACCAAATGTATTTATACTGGCTTTATTCAATATGGAGCACATTTTTTCAAATTCTGGAATGAAGTGAATGCTACCCCAAAAAAATCTACTTATATTGATATTAATTTAGCTAAAAGTAGTTGGCTGAGAAATACTTCAGCATGCAGAAAGTGGGCTTGGCATGATCCAGGTTAAAATGTATATTTATTTTTTATTTCAGGTAGCAAGGGTTTATTTTAGCATTTCTTGTAGTATTTGCCATGTATAATGTCAAACTGGGTTTCATTTTGCCCATTGCAAAAATAGTCTATTTTGATTTGTAGCAGAGTGAGGACAGAAAAACAGCTTTTAGTATTAAATCTTGGGTGAATGTTGCACTTGGCTTGCTTTCTACTATTTTTTTAGCTGTTATTATCCAAGTCACCTAAAAATGCACTTAGTTTCATTTGTAGAGTATCTCTGTAAACTGCAATTTGGACTATTCAGTGTGATAAATTATCAGCTTTAATGAAACTGATCTGACTGAAGTTAAGTGAGTTTGAGTGGTGGCACCAAGTTTGGGATTTGCACCAATTTAGTGCAGTGGCCCAACAAGGTCACTTTGTGGGACCTGAACACGATCCCTGTGTGTGTGACTGAGGCTCTCTGTCACTTGTGCTGCTGTGACAAACAGCACTTCTGTTCCCAGCACGAGCTGGGGCACTGACAAATAATGACTTGATTGGGAGGGTGATGTGTCTCCAAGGGAAAGGAAAGTGAAACCTTTTTTTTATATTCCTGTGGTAATTTAGGTCATTTCTGCTCTGTAAACACAACAGTAAATGAAGAAGTAGTGGGATTAAGACATCTGTGATGTGCAGAGGGGGTGATTAATGAGGACTCTGAGCCAAGTCTGGTGAGCCTTTAATAGAAAGGATTAGCTCTAAGCAAGGTTAGAGGGAAGGGCTCACACAGCTCCCTTTGCCTGGGCTTCTCCCCAGCCAGCTCAGACCAGGGTCAGACCCCCCTGAAGTGACACTGACCCACACAGAAAATCACATGAAATGGGATTTAAGAACTATCAAGTGAAAAGAGACATTTTAATCAGGGCGCTTAAACATCAGAGTTTTTGTTTGCTTGCTTCTTAGCACCTGTTATTTCAAATACCACAGGAATACTTCAGTGTAAAGAGTTCTCTGTTAAAAACTTAGTCCTTCACTTCTTTTTATGTGAATTAACACGAGGTACACAGAGCCTCCCTTCTGCTCAACCAGGGAACACCAGATTTGAAGTCCCTGATATTTTTAAGCTTGAAACTAAACACATAGGATAAAATCCTGTGAGTTACACGGGGGAGATTCTTTCCTGTGCTGTCCCCTGAGCTGCCAGGATCCAGGCCAGGTAGGAAAATACATTTGTGCTCCTAATTCTTACTACTTCAAGAGACAATTAGGTGTCTCAGCTACTTGTGTCTAATTTTTATTAATCTTGTTTATTGATTAATCTTTTAAGTTTGTGAGCTCACATAAATCAGTGGACTAGGGACTGACACGCTGTTAGAATCTTTGTAGGAAAAAAACTTCTACTCTCTAGGAGTACTTTGGAGAACTAAATACCTGCACAGATTTTCTAACAGACCAAGGAGATTCATCCCTCATTCTCTGTGGATTCTGTTGGAGAATACTCTTCATTTATAACAGAATACACAAGCCAGTGGTTTAGTCTTCCCTTCAAGAGCACTAAAACCAATAACAAGAAACAGATATCTCTGACAGCTGAAAACATTTTCACTGAAGGAAGCCAAGAACCCATCATAATTTATCTCAGTGTTAGGGATCTGAGCACGCAAAAGGGGCATCAGTACATCTGTCCAGAAAGAACAATGTACAGGTGCTGTGCTGAGCCCCACAAAACAAAGACAATCAGTAATTAAAAGCATCTGCTTTCAAATCCCAAGTCATTTATCTCATTGTAGAAAATGTGATCAGAATTCATTCATAATCATGTCCAGATAGGCTCACACAGGTTCCCCCCTCCCCTTAAAGCAAAATCAGTGCTAGCATAGGCTTGTTTCAACAATTACATGCTTAAGGATACCCTGGTGCTGGATCCTGGGGTAAATATTGTTTGTCCATCAGCAGAAATAGGTGGGCAGGTGTTTTATTGGTGTTTCTGAGAGGGCTGGGCTGACACAGAGCCTCCACCAGTGCCTCCCAAAGCAAGGGCCATGGTGCCTGCCCAGAGACACTGTAAGGGAAACTGAGGGAGAAATCAGAGTTACAGGAGAAGGTGGGAGGTTAAAGGATGGTCAGAGTGACTCAGAAAGCATTTAAGATGGATTCAGCCAGAGTTCTTCTGCATCACATTAATGATTGTAGCCATTACTGGATTTATCTGTAGTTAAATTTATACTTAACATCTGTAAAGCTGTTTTTTCTCTCTTGTTTTCCAAATCTTGTTTTGTTTTTTAAGCAAAACTGCTGCAGTTTGATGCAAACCATGTACATCAAACCCAGGAGTTTATCCTGGTGTAAGAATTAATGAAGCTGTTTTAACATCTCCCACTATTGGGCAGTGTGTTCCACTGGGCAAACCCGAGGACAGCAGGGATCAGTACCTGTAGAGAACACCTAGAACAGCTTGCTGCCTGTTTGCCAGGGAATAATGGCCTTAAATGACTGGAGCAAGGTAGATCAGTCACACAGGCAGCACATGCCAGAGAATCTGGAATAGACAGTCTCTGTGTTTGATTACATGGCTTTGTAATTGACTTCCTGGCAATCACTTCAACCTAAGGCATTGCTCTTTATTTAAATATGTTTTGATATTTCTTTTACCATATTAATAAGGCTTTTCTTTCACTCTGATAAACCTTTTCCTGCTAGATTGTAAGCAAGAATAATTTTTCAAATCTCTCTCATGTGTAGTGACTTCCACTATAGCGATTCATCAGCTGCATTTCAGAGGTTATTGAACAAACCTTTATAAATACAAACATCCTTTGGAGTGGCACAGTTCCCATGATGATCCCTGTGAGGAGCTGCTCTGCAGAAATTGCACGTCTCGGGTCAGAACAGTTGTAGAGATACTCATTTGACACAGAATAAATGGGTTTGTGTGTTTTGTGAGCTTGTGTAGGTGATGAAATGCATGACAAACACTGAGTTATGTTCTGTGCCCCACTCAGACTTGCACGTGTTCATTAGAGCACACAGGGAGTATTCCAGTAAACTCCCAGTCCCAGAGGACTCTTAGGGCTCCTCTGGGATTCTGAACGTGGAATTGGCTTTGTACCACTGTTACTGGTATCACTAAAAATAATTCTAAAGCAATTAAAAGGCCTGCGACTCTTCAGTCACATGGAAGTTCCTGTGGATTATGCTCTCCATAATATTTATGAAGCCCCTCGTACTCCTGAGAGCTGAGCAGCTCCTGCACTTGTGGACTTGGCTCAGAGTGTGGCTGAGTGAAGGTGCAGAACTGGATCCAGGTAATCCAAGGCAGCCTTCTGAGTGAAGATCAGTATTTTGTATTTGTCTGAAAGCCAGAAATGGGCTGCCATTGCCTGGGCACTACTTCAGGATGTCACACACGGGTGTGTCACAGGCTGCAGCAGAGCAGGGACAGAGCCCCTGCCCACAAGCCAGAGGAGAGAAAACTGAGACAGGGCGTTGTACCTTGGAGCCACAGCCCTGTCACAGCCTCATGTCACAGTCCTGTCACAGCCCTGTCACAGCCCTGTGTCACAGCCCTGTCACAGCCCCGTGTCACAGCC
>JAHLSL010000008.1:4935059-4945614 GCA_025920805.1 Petroica traversi
ACAGCCGGACTCCAGTCCCTGATCACAGCCGGACTCCAGTCCCTGATGTGTCGGTCCCCAGTCCCTGATGTGTCGGTCCCCAGTCCCTGATGGCAGCCGGACTGCAGTCCCTGATGGCAGCTGGCTCACGGAGCGCTCGCAGGGAATGGGCTCACAGCAGCTCCCGGCCCAGCCGCAGCCCCTCCGATCCCCCTGAGGAAAAGCTGCAGCCCCAGGGGAGCTGCCCCTGGCGTTTGGCTGCTGCTGCGGGAATGAGCTCGGTGTTTTCCCTGCATCTGCTCCTCAGCAGCGCGGGCTCCAGGGAGTGTTTGCTCCCTGACCTGAGCGGAGCACAAGTGGCCCCGGCATCCCCTCGTCCCTTTTTGGCACCTCTGCAGCCCCAAGCCTTTTCCAAATAAGAACAAAGAAGATATTTTTCTCGTTTTATGTTGACCCCCTTTAATTCGATATTAGCCTTCTTTATTTTACATATTACTGATCAGCACTTACTGGAGGAGGTACGTTTCTCACAAAAAAACCCCCCAAAATTGTTTTCCAGTTCTTGCACATTGAAAATATCCTTACCTTCACCCATTTAACAATACTAGTGTAATTCTGCACCTTAGTTTGGGGATACTCAATCTTCGTGGTTTGTATTATACGTCTTGTTTCCTTGTTTTGGGAGATGGAATTATCTGATCTTGGGATGGGCTTGGATTGGTTGATTCAAACCCCTTTTAATATTTAGAGCAGCACTGTGACAGCTTTTGGCAGTGTTCCTCAGCCTCTCATGTTAAATTTGGTTAAGCTGTTGTCACCATTAATTCACAGTTCCCCTCTGTTTACCTCTTGCACACTCCATGTAGTGCTTAGCTCTCACTGGAGCTCAGCCTTGCTCCAGGGTCAGTCCAATTGCTCCAAGAAGCAATTGTGTGAAATGATGGTTTATGGTGTTTGAACAGCTTGTGCAGGGGTAGGGGAAGACACCACTGAGAGACTGAAGTTTTTATTTAGTTCATTCTTCGTCTGCCTCCAACTGTTTGTGCTCAGTATTTTTTTCCAGCTAGGTGACATCTATTACAGCCTGCAGAGGTTGTTTATTTCTCTGCCTCGGGTTCTGTAGCTGGGAAGTTTCCACAGGATGGCTCTCAGACAGTGAGGTAGATTTTGCAGCATCTGAAGGCTCTGGTGCTGTTCAAAGAGGTGCTTCTTACATT
Source organism: Petroica traversi (assembly GCA_025920805.1). NCBI lineage: Eukaryota > Metazoa > Chordata > Aves > Passeriformes > Petroicidae > Petroica > Petroica traversi. The sequence continues at coordinate 4,936,256 of JAHLSL010000008.1, forward strand.
TAGCAAAGTCTCCAGAGGCAGCAGAGGGTGTGTGGAGAACTGCCCATGCTGCCTGTGCTGTTTGACAGGGACCACTGGGCTGTGGCACGAGATCCACTCTTTGCTCACCTGCAGAGTGAAACCAACACTTCCCTTTGTCATGGCTGCAGCTTGGCCACATTACAGCTATAAAGGCACTTGAACAATTCACTTGCATTTTCTCATGCTAGCTATGTTTTCCACTTCTGTTTCTGGACATGTGTTTCAGCTGACAAAATTCTAAATTAAACTGAGCTGTGGTTTAAGTTGCTCACTGAGGAGTGGTGTCATTTTGATCCTGTCATTATGGCGAGTGCAGGAAGTGAATGTAAAGGAACAGAATTCCTGGTCTAACTCTTTTTCCTCCTAGCAAATACCTGAAGGTAGCACTACATTGTTATCCTTTTTCTCAATATAATTTGTACCTGCAAAACAGACTTCTCTATAGTTTGGCCATTATGGAAATAGTTCATTTAAGTATTTGATTTTGCCATATTATGATGTGATGTGTGATGTTTTTCTGTATTTTCCTTTTCTAGGCTTGCTCCCAACATAATCTCTCCACTCGTCAGCCCCCTGAAAGCTTTAGTCCCACCCTCCCTCTTGCAGAAACACGGCTCTCCATCGTCCCACAGCCAGTCACCCAACGGGCAGCAGTTTGCTGGGATTCCAAATACACCGTACACCCCATTTCCCAACCAGTCTGTACAGCAGGGATCTCAAGGTAACTCCTCCCTCTTTCTGTGCTTTGCAACTTTCCTAATTTCTAGCTGGAGAGAAAAACGTTACTTGGGGATTTCCTGCTTGGCTAATAATGTCAGCATTTCAGTGTGAAGTCCAGGTTTTAAAATGGACTGATGTATATACAGATGGAAATTTTCAGACAGGTCCATGATATGTCATCATCATGGGGAAGGCTGTCCCAACAGCAGATTCATTGCATTTATTCAGGCCCTTCAGTAGAAGGCTGCTGGCCATGCACCTCTCCTGACTGGTCATCCACCCTGCAGGAGGCATCCAGTCCCAAAATACATGGGCTGAGGCACACCTTTGCAGTGTCCTGCTCAGTTCACTCATAGTGATCCACAAGATATGGAATAAGACAGAGAAAAAAATCATTTTTCCATTTATTATTTGGAAGTTTGGCTTGTGTTACATTATATAGGAACATGTAAATTTGCACTCTATACTAAACTGTAGAGTGCCTGTAGCATTTGGGGATGGGAATGGGAGCAGTAAGCAGCTGTCCCACAGCTTAATTTAAGACATTTTCTGTTCTGAATTACTCAGCCTTTTTAATTGGGAGCTTACATACCTATTCTGGAGTGCTGCTGTGGGAACCAATTAATGTTCCTGAAATTTTTGAGGCACAAATTAGCAAGAGATATTATTATCACAGATTCTTCCAGTAACAGGAGCTTGCATATTTCAGAAATCTGTTATGCAATCCAGATGGTGAGCTGCTAAAGTGTGGTAAATATTCCCAATAAAGAAGTGTGCAGGACATCTGTCTGCTTGCAAGAGCCTGAGCACAAACCCTTGAGCAGCTCCCAGCTGGATGGGGTTGGGTATCCCAGCAGTTCCCTCTGCCCCTCGTTCTCAGAGCTGTGTTTTTGCTCTTTGGTTGGACAGGCTTAGTCTGAGAAGTTAAAGCATATTATATTTAATGATTTGTGCTGAAGGAAAAACTAACTCAACCTGATGCTCAACAGATTATTCAATTTAAAAAGATTAACTCTGGAAGGGAGAAGTGGCAGATTTATGATAGCATATAATGATATATGATTATGTTGCTATAATGAGCTAAATAACTACAAGCCACAAGAGGAAAGTTTAGCAGCTCATTACTACGGCAGAAACAAATGCATAGACAGAACAAGTTTTGAACCACTTAAATAAATTGACTTTATTCCTTAAGAAAACCACATTTCCTTTTGAATGAATTGTTGCTTTCTAAGTGTTATGTCATGTGGTTTTGAAAAAGCAATAATTTTCCACTTTGGCCAAATGTTGAAGTATTATTATAAATTCATTATGGAAATGGTCATTCCAAAATCAGTTTTGATTAGCAGCCTTTGAAACCAATTATCTGTAACCTGTACTTAGCTGTACTTGCTCCACTTTTTCTTTTTTTTTTTGCTTCTCAGTTCATTAATAGCACATTTTTTCTAATGGAATCTGTAATAATCTGGGAGTTTTGAATTTTTGCCAAAAAAAGGTAGACCACATAAACCTAGTGTAGAACCAGGCATCTGTACAGAAGCACATAAACATTGTGGATATGGAATTTTCAGGAGATGGCAGCTTCGTCAGGCTGGTAGCAGAAATATTGATAATGAAAGAACAAGCTGACATTATTTATATGTTTAAACCTAGCTGTAGTAAGATCACATGGAAATTATTACATGCTGAAAGAATTTGGCGGGCAATGGAATCCTGTAGTTATTTATACCTGACATGATTTCTTGTCAGAAATTTTATGGAATTTGAAAAGCTGAGATTTATTTGCAAATACATGTAAATGACATGACATAACAAGATGGCATTTAATAGGCATATTTCAATTATTTGCTCATTACATCATTCATTTTAAAGCTGCTTGAAGTTTTCTAGGCTGTGCCTTAGAGAAGCAGAGGCAGCCAGGGCACTGTGTGAAGTGGCTAAGTGCAGCTTTTCTGCCACAAATTACTTCAAAGCAAAACTTTAACTAAATGTTATGTTTGGAACTCAGTTTATTCCTTTATGAACTGTTATATTTCTACATCTACTGTACATAAAACATTTAACAGTGATCATTTAAACTGACAGGGCATTTAGTAAATTCTTCACTTGAAAATAACCTTAGAATATTTTTGATTTAAATCAAAACTGAAGGAAAACCTGAAATCCATGTGGCAAAAAAAATATTGGTGAAACACTTACTGCCAAGTTGGTACTACAGATTTGCACTCTAGAAGGAGCAGTGATGTCTGCACTGGACCAGCCTTCTTGCTTACTTTGTATTTTAACCCCTGAAGGGAGACTTTTTTAAGAACTTGTAAAAAATGCTCCCTGTTTAGTTTACTTTAATCAACCATATGTGGTTAACTGAACGCTTGGTTATGGGATTTTAATCGTATTTTAATTCCCCATTTTTTCTCAGTGAAGCATTTTAAGAAATCTAAAGGAACCACAACTAAATGTCATGAACCCAAAGGGTCAGAGATCCCATTTTTAGTGTCACGCTTTGTTCTACCTGACCTGTGTTCCTGCTGCACCCTCACTCTGTGTTTTTTCTTTAGTGTCCTACCTGCATTTATCCCACCAGCACATGAATACAGGGAAGGTGCATTTCCCTGTATTTTCTCTGGGAAGCACTTGGCAGAAATCAGGTCCCAGTGAACTCAGCAGTGCAGTAGCACCAGGATTTTCCTCCAGCCCTCTCTTCACTGGGTGGTTCCAGGAACACTTTTTCCTCTGCCTTCTCAGATTATCTCACAGTGGTGCTGAGGGATAGACACTGCAATCCACAAGAGGATTTCATTGCTTATGGTAGTTCTTTTCCACTCTGGTTCTGAGGCAGTTCTCTGCATCAGGTATTTCCAGACAGTGTAGCTTAAAACACTTCAAAATAACCTTTCCCTGCAGGTCTTGGGAAAACCTTGGACCCAGCTAGTTTCAATCCAGTTCTGTCATGCTTGGCTGCTCTCTGCTTTTCTAAGCCACTGTGCCAGCTCTGTAGATCATGAAGATTTTTAATAGGTGTAACAAAGGCAAGCCTGGGAGCACAAGGGAAGGACAGGAGTTACAGGGACAGAGAAATGCACGTCATGCCATTCCTAGGAGTGATGTCTAAAGCAGACATTCTGGAAAAGGTTAATGGCTTTTTTCTCTAGCAGTGCATCTAAGTGCTCTCTGCAACCAGTTGTGCCTCCTTTGAAGCCAAGTGTCTCTTTTCTTCACTGCTCATCTCAAAAGGATGTATTTTTAGAAGGCTTACAGCAAGGAGTTTGTGTTTTGTAAACAGAAAGGATAATTATCAAAACCAATCAATAAAGCACTGTACCTAAAACCACATCAAAAGAGGGCTGTGCTACCTCTCATAAGAGCTCCTTGGTTCTTTGAGCCAGACTCTCCAGGCAGTAAATAGAGGTGGCTGGCTGTTTATTCCAGGGAAGGACTGCATCATTTAATGCTCAGCTTTCCAAATTTTTGTGCCGCCTTCTCCATAGCAGCAAATAGAGCAGCCCTGGTACAGAGTGTGTAGTGTCTTTATCTAAGAGACATCATTAGGACTTCACTAATCATGGACATCAACAATTTAGGTATTTTGTAGTGGATCATACGTTCTCAAGAAATTAATCATCTAATCCTTGCAGATTCTGCCAAAGCACATATTAAACTGGGAAGCTTCAGAGCAAATCTTTCACCACTCAATGAGTTTATTCCATTTCTACTCAAGAATTGCCTCACTTGGCCTTTATTGGCACCTTAGGAAATATGAAGTGACCAGACCCCGAGCTTTGCCTGGGACTGTCTGCTTGGTCAGACTTGGTAGTAGAGGGAAATGTTGAGAAGTGTGGGAGATCTTCTGAACAGGAGAGAGCAGCTTGCACACTGTAGGAATTGTAAGGGACACGTTCACCCCACACAGCCCCAGGTGCTCTGGGGACAGGCACAGGGATTTCATTTCTGAACAAACAGACTGAGGAGCTGCACAGGCAGCCCAGCAGGGTGAGTCTGCTGTGAGTGGGGCTGAGCTGTCAGCTGGAAATGGGGAAATGTGGCTGTCACTGGGATTCACTGAACTGAGCTTCTGCAGGAGTTCCTGAGGAAATGTTTCTGTCTGAGTAGGACTGAGGGAAGAAAGACAACAGCTCTATATTTTTTCTGGCAGTTAGAGGAAAATCCTGATGCATATTCTGCTAGACGTTAAGGCTAATTTGGTTCTGTTGCATTTAAGGGAAGAGCATCATTTCACAGAAGGAAAGGAAAGGGGGAGCTGATAGGAATGTACAGTTAGTGTTTAGTGCATCTGGAATAAGGAAGAGGTTATTAAGACAGGAGGATGGAAGATAATTAAATCAGGCCATGTTGGTTTAAATATTGTGACATACTTTGAGGTCATCCTTATGAGAAGAAATTACAATTTTTTAGGATGTTGGAACAACTTATAAATTGTGAAATTCCTTCCTCAGCAATTCATTTGTCCTCTACTGTTAAATATCTTCTTTTGTTGTCTACAACTCATTCACAATTTCTGATGGCAAACCCCGAACTGGTGGGTACTGGTAATAGTATACTTGGGGGAAAAAAGCAGGATCTAAGAAACGTTGGGTATGTGGAGGACAGAAGTCAAACATGCCCCAAAAGCAGAATGTCCGAGGCAAGCAGAGACACACAGAGCTATCTCAGCACTCTGCAGCAGCAGAAGAGCCTCTGGCTGAACTCAGTCTTCACCTGACATCCATCTGGAGCCAGTCCTACACTCTAGGTCATTTTACCTGCAAACTGTGGCCCCCTGTGTCCAGGGAAAGGGGGTTCATTTGAATCAGGAGCAGTCTGGGAAAGAAGTTTGAGGAACCTGTGAAGGTGTTTTGGATAAACAGCACTGTCTCCAGCAGTGCACAGCCCACTCTGGATGGGAAAAGACTTTACTCAACTGGAAACAAAGCAGTGCTTTTCCTTTAAATACTGTATTATTGTATTTAAATCAACAGTGATTTGTTACAGAGACACTCCCTTAGGAGCTGAGTATCCTGGACCTGATCCAGTGGAGGGCTCACTACTTAGCCTGGAACCAAGGCTGCTGGTGACTGTGTTCAGCTGATCTATTGCTTGAAATAGAGCCCATCCTTGAGATTTCTGCCTGATGGGGATCACAGTCCACAGCACCTTGTGAGACCCAGTCTGATGCAGCTCTTCTGTAACTGTGCTTTACAGAACAGTATGAGCATTTTCCAGAGTTAAAACTGAGGACCTAAACCTCCCAGCAATAATGAAATGCTGTGACAAAATGGAGATGTACCATTGCAGAAGGGTTAAATTGTGTGCAATATCTGCTTTCAGGTTACCAAGGCAGCTTTCACTCCATACAAAACTGTTTCCACTACGGAGATTGCTACAGAACAATGGACCAGTCTGTCAGCAGTGATGTGCTCACAGGGGAATCCCACTGCTTCAATCCTCTGAGGCAGAATGGCTATCACATACTCAATGCACCTTTAGCTTCAACAGGTAATTTATTCCACCTATAAGGAATTATCCATATGATATTTGTAGCAGGAGGGGGAAAGAACACATTTTATATTCAATGTTATGACAAAAACATGCTCATATAAAAAATAGCCGTGACATTGATTTTCATCTATAAAAATCTCAGAAGGAAAACAATTTTTTTTCTATAATCCTGCTGCATTTGACTGATAGACAAAATCTCTTCCGTTCTGTTGGATGCCATAGGCAACACCCACCTTCAGGAGGGCTGACAAGGCACTGCCCACGCGTTTTGTGTGGTCTGTCCATTGCACATCTCAGGTGTGCTCAGGCAGGCTTTTATAAAATCAGCTGAAAGTTGTAATGCCTACATTATTACTCCAGTACTGCAACATTTTAGTACTCTTTTTTTTCTACCTTTAAAATTAAGAATTGACAGAATTGCTGAAATCAAACAAAACATCAGCATTGTCAGAGCCCTAAAACAACCATTTGCTGCAATCTTTACTTACATATCTCCAAGAAAATTCTCTTCAGGTCTGCACTCGGGAGGGCACCTCGGTTAAGAATGATACTGAAAACATATGTTTAAGTGCTTTTTGAATTGGGGCCTGAGTCAGACCACAAAATTAGAGTTGACTTTCCTGTTTGTTTTGTATTAAAGGAGACTCTGTTCAGAGCAAGTGTGCACGCATTTGTCTGCTGTTCCATTCTGGGAAGTGCATGCATCAGTAACCAACACAAGGGAAACATTTAAGATGAAGTTTCAACTTCAACTTTGAATTTTTTAGTGTTACTCATAAGTTTGATATTACTAAAACATAGGGTTTTTTCATGTTAACATCAAATTTCAAGCTTAGATTGACAGCCTGCAATATTTAAAGAACAGACTAAATAAACTTTCCAAAAGAAATTGTAGCAGTAAAGAATAATACTGTGGCAAGACACCAACTTCAACAACAGTTGATTTTTCTGTCTGGGCCTAAACTATCATGAAATGTTTCTGTTTAGTATTTTTGTTTTTAGAGTGGTTATTGAGGCATGCAAATACTTAAAAGGCTGAAACATAAACATGTATGAAATATATAAATCTCATCTCATCTTTTAGTGTGTAAAATAGAACCATTCAGGTTTGCAAGATTCATCAAGGCTACACATTAATTTTTTTCAGGCTTTTATAGCACCATTAATATTAAATGAGATCTCATCTCACAGGAATGCCAAATGTGACTGGCAAACAGCTGTTCCATGAATCACATTAACAGTCAATAAATTTTTATTTTCTGTTCAGGCCTTTGGATAGTTTACTCTATCTGGAATCGAATAATGATTTCTGGGGTGTATGCTTATCTTGGGCTTTATCCATCTGTGGTTGTGTATCCACCCTGTATACAGGCTCATCAAATAGAAATTAGCATAACATAAACACTCACAAAACTTACCAAAATACTGGTCACTCCACTTGGCCCGACACAGATAAACATGCCGAGGTCATCCTCCAGAACCTCTGGACATTCAGAGTGTGCCAGATTTCTGCAGACAGCAGAGTCTGACCTGTAAACCAACAGTAAATTAATAAGTCATAGGAAAATGCAGAAATGTAAATAAGTAGGGAATTTGATCTCGAATAATAAAACATACCTAGCAGTAAAACAGCCCAAATTAAGGGGACAGGTTTTCCTGCAGCCAGGACTGGCTGTGTAGGATGCAGGATCTGTCCCTGGCTCTGGTGCCGCACGGCCCTGAGGCCCCAGAGTTTGGCTCAGCCCCACCCTGGCACACCTGCCTGCACAGGGAGGGGCAGGTGGGAAAGACAAGGGGAAGGCTGTAGAGAAGGAATCTCCTAATTTTACACCAAGGCACAGAAAAAGAGTCATTTCCTAATGGCCCCACAGACCCCTCCATGGGGCAGAGAATGGAGGCAGGTCCAGTGCTTCAACCACAAGGATCAGCCATCCCCAGAGGAGTTCCCCTCTGTGTCAGGGCGTGACTTTCTGTGTCAGGCACACAGGCACAGGCATTTGCTAAAGTGCATCTTGTTCCATGTTCTCCCTCAGCTGCCTTGATGCTGCTGTTTATTGCAGTTGTGGTAGGTGGGCTCTGGGGTCCCTTCGGGCTCAGTCCGAGGGTCAGGATGTTGTGCTCAAGTTCACACAGGTGCTTTTCTAAAGACCCAACCCAAATCAGGTGATGTAAGGGAAACCAGAATATGTATGAAGGATGAATGTAAGGGGGTGAACACAGCAGAGGGGAAGAAGGAGGAGCTGGACTGCAGTAAAATGAACATGTGCATGTGGGCCTTGACTGGCCAGCTGCAAAAGCAGGTTATAGGGAATTTTCACATCCTTTGGGGCAGGCAATAGATCTTTTTCTTAGACTCCTTGGCATTCTAGCTGCCATAGTATCTGGTAGCATAGCAGACCTGCATCTTTCCTACTGGGGTGTGCAGCTCAGGAGGTTTGTAACAGCTGTGGAAGTTTGGCATTATGAAAGGACAGAGAAATCCTTCCCCACTGCCGTGGCTTCCTGGCAGCCTGGCAAGCAGCAGCCAGCTTGGCCCGGTGGGCTTTGGTGGGCTGAGGTTCACAGCTCCTTCCATATGTCCTGTGAGCCTGACCCACCCCAGCCATGCTTCCTCAGACCTGCACTATGCGGAGAGCCAGTAAATGTAGGATCCAGATTTTTTCTGGGTCTTAAGAGCAGCTGGGAGACACATGGAATATTTTTTCAAAGTGCTATTAAAAGGAAAAACACAAACCAAGAGGACTGCATCACTTCTAGCGCACACTTAGCAGGATCCTTGCCCACTCATTGTTCTGACGTCCTATTCAGATGATGGCTGTGAGTCCCCAGAGAGCCACGCTCTGATAGTTGCACTGCCCTTGCAAGTGCACAGCTTTGCACAGAAACGAATGGGAGTGCCAGCTCTGATGACACAAACACCCACTGGAGTTCGTGCATCTCCTGGGCAAGGCTGTGATGCTGAGCACTATTGTCTTTGCATTAACTCTGTGCTATCCTGTCTGTGTGAGCCCAGGCCCCAAGCTGTGCTCCCCTCGTGTGCTCTGTGGCACTCACTGGTGTCACTCTGTGTGCTCCGTGCACTCACTCGTGTCCCCTCTGTGTGCTCTGTGGCACTCACTCGT
>JAHLSL010000008.1:4945624-4981280 GCA_025920805.1 Petroica traversi
ACTCGTGTCCCCTCATGTGCTCTGTGCCACTCACTCGTGTCCCCTCTGTGTGCTGTGTGGCACTCACTGGTGTCCCTGCCCTTGTCCCTCCTGCAGGCTATGAGGGGATCTCTGAAGCACAGTGTGTGTCCGAGGACATGGTCTCCAATGGAACGGATGAAAATGGATTCTTCCAGAACAGTGCCTTTGATCACTGCTTGAATCACATTCCTTCCATCTACACAGATACCTAAGAGCAGTGCTGGCCTTGTTTCCTTTATTATACCTATACCTGCGTATGTAATAACAAAGGTGTTGTTCAAGTACTTTTATTTAGTCTGTATCCCTATATGTGCTCATTTAAATGAACACCTCACATTTACCAAACCATTTTATACATGAATAGTCTGCATAAGATAATATTGGAACCTGTTCCTTTGCTGTGGCACTTTGAAATTCATGCTTTAAGGGAATGAGGAGCATTTCAAGCAGCTTGTTTTGTAAGTTCTCTCAGTAAAGTGTAAATGTAAGTTATATAATAAACTTGTAAAGAAGATGTTTTTCTTCTTGGGAAGGTATGCTTCAATTTGAGAATGTTGTTGCCTTTAATCAGTTTTCATTTAACTTGTTGGTTCGGTCTTCTCTTTTTCCTTTTTTTTTTAACTAAAAGGATTTTTTTAATCACAGACCTCATGTATATAAAGATCTACATTTGCTCAGCTGGTTTTGTATTTTCAGTTTTTCAAGAAAGCATTAAAAACTGGAAACAAGTGTACTGTCATTTCTTAACACCACTGGACTCCCTGATACTGCATTCTTAACATGCCTGAGAAGGATTTTAACAAAGCAGTGACATCTCAGTCACTGTGACATTAACACAGCCCACCTGTATGTGAAGGAAACCAAGGGGTTTCCAGCAGAACAGGGGTCACCTGCAGTGATTTGATTCCTTGTCACTGCAGCCCTAGCTGCACTTCCCAGGGCAGTGATGATTCCTGGGGGAGGCACATCCTGCAAGGGGCCAGGGGCTCCAGTGTGAGCCAAGCAGGTCTGTCAGAGCTGAGTTGAAAGTGTCCCATGGTGCCCTGGGCATCAGTAAGGAAAAAACTAATTTAAAAAAAATAATTCTTACTTACAAACCACTGCAAGTTTGGCTTAATAAGGGCTGTCCAGACCCTGCATCAATCCATGTCTGTTCACTTACAGAGTTACCCAGGCTGCCACAGGGCCACTGAAAAGCCCAAACAGGTTGAACCCAGTCTGTGGCTGAGGACAGCACTTTCCTTTTTTTTGTCTCTTTTCTCCCCAGGAATGTGGGACACAGCTCAGGCCCCACAAAGGATCCAGTCCCAGGATCCCCCAGCTTTGCTGCTATGGGAACATCAGGATCCCTGGTGCCCCTGTGCCTCTCCTCAGCCCCTGCAGCCTCTGCAAACACAGAAATTCCCCTGTGCCGAGGCTGATCCAGGGTCACTGCAGAGTCTGCACGGTGCACTTGTTTCTCCAGGGCCTGGTTGCACCTTGTTGGTGCACTTGAAGGGGCCTCTGTGTCCAATTTAGTCTTCTATCCTCAAGAAATTTGAATGAAACTTAGACATTCAGGAAGTTTTAGTCACTGCAGAATAAGGTTTGTGGGGTTACATGACCAACCCCCCTTACCCATTTTAGCAAGGGTTCCTCAAGCTCTGTGGCTCTCAGGGACACCCAGTGCCAGCTGCAAAGCCATGAATTGTGGCTGAGCAGCCCTGGCAGCACTGACTCATCATTCCTCTCCTAGAACTGAAATGCAGAAAGGCTCCAAACTGTCCTCTAAGCCTACACACGTGGCTTTGCTTCTGATCACGGCCACATTTGGCTTTCTGTCCTGTTTATTTATTCTGATGCATCAGAGTTTGGGGTTTTTATGGTCTCAGACATAAGTGGACAGAACTCTCTCCCAGAACATTAAACAAGGAAGCAGGTAGCTTAACAATTGCCAAGCAGGACAAACTAGAGCTTTTGAAGGAAGACATAGAAAAATATCCAAAGCCCAACAAAGCTGTAATGTCTGAGGCAAAAATCAAAATAATTCCTGTGCTGCAATTAGTTGGAAACACAAAAAGGAAATCGTGACTTAAAAACAAGATTAATTCAATTTCCTAAAAATTAAATAAATTCTTCTAAAAACAACTTTTTTGTTGTTAAAAATACAAACCAACCAATCCTAAACATATTTGATCAATTACAAAAATTCTTATGTCACAACAACCAAGCAGTTCAAAACCACACAATGATTCACAAAGGTTTGGGAAACTTAAAGCGTAGCAGCTGGGGTGATGATTTAATTCCACAATCTGTGTGAATCAGGTTTTCTGTAAATTAAAAGGATAGATTCAGAGAAATGCAAAGGCACTTGTTTGAGTCTGTATGGTTTGGAAAGTTATCCATAATAAAGCCATTAAAATACACAATAGCACAAGGTAATGGTTACTCGTGTGCTGTGTACCTCATTATTTCCTTTTATTACATGTAAGTAGGGAAGTATCTCATGTAAGCTTTTCCTAAAGACACAAAGAAACCTTTCAATGGAATTTATTGCTTGGCAAGTTTCTCGTTGTGGTGCTGTAAAAACCCCAACAACTAATATGTATAATAACTGGGGTAAAGCTTTATATATAATAGTAGAAAATTATTACCCTGTGGAATTAAAATGGAACTGCTGGTTCCAGTTGACAGATACTTTTTCCATCTAAGCAACAGAACTTAACTAATAAATTACAACACTACTTTATAAATAGCTACAAATCATTTCCCCAGTGAATGCAAACCCCATCTACCCCTGTGCATGTACTCTGTGTATGCAGGACACTTTAGGAACAACTGAAATCAGATGAACTTGGCTGATCAAGCTGGGAGAGAGAAAATTAATTTCAAGTTGACACTGAAGCAGTAAAGGCACTTCTCTGCATTCTCCACCAGCTGGGCTGAAAGCCAAACATTCAGCAGGACTTTGAAGCTTTTAATATAATCAAGCTCAGGCTTTTCATGGTATTTGAAACCAAAATGCTTGTTCTGTTCCCATCCTGCTGCAGCACCTCACAAGCTACAGAAGTGATGGTCCTTTGGGGGTGAGCTAATGAGATGTGCACACAGAATCCCAGCATCCTTCAGATGGAAAACACCTCTGTGATCGTCGAGTCCAACGTGTGGCATTAATGACAAAATGACACTCTTGTCATGCCCTCATTCCCGTGTGGCAGCAGGGCACAGGGATGTTCAAGCCCAAAGGCTCAGGTGTGCAGCAGGAATGGCTGCAGCCCATGGCAGGGCTCGGATATGCTGCCAGGGAAAGGATTCAGGCACTGAGCACATCCTCAAATCATTTTCTCTACGTACGTGCACACCCAACAGCAGCAACAGCTGCTGCTTGTGGAAAGGCTCTGGGACTGTTCTTTCAACTGGATGCATTTTCTAAATGGTAAAAGTCCAAAAAAGCCAAATTCCAGAGCACATTAAGAGCACCGGTTTGATACTGCAATAGCTCTAAGTTACGCAAGCAGTGCAAAAAAACCCCAGTGCTTAAAACAACAACCAAGTATGTGAAAATAAACAGTGACTGTAAATTGAATTTAAATTGCATAAGAGAAAAAGATTTCAATGGGTTTTGTTATGATCTTATTAAAACCTACATGATTTTAGTTCAGTTCTCCAGTAATGTATTTGTATTAAATTAGGTCAGTGCAACAGAAGATGAAAAAATAGCCAGCCTATATAATTTAATTCACTGACAGCACAAAGCCATCAGAATATTCCCTCCTGAGATAAGCCCTTTGGAGATCTGCAGAGTTACACAAAAGCTCCTCTCTGCTTAAATTTCAAAGCAAACTGCAAACTCCCTGAGGTGATTTGGAAGTCCATGGCCCAGAGTCAGCACAGGAGGGCTGTAGCCATAGATTGTCACACAGGCTGCCTGTCTCGGCTCCGTGGGCTCAAAACCACTCAGCCATGACAGAATTTTTCTTAAAACCATGAAAACTCTACAAAGTCCCAATCTAGCTAAAGGCCTTACAAGACTGAGCTTTTCACTGGATTCCTACTGAGATGAAATTTTCCCATTCCTTTAGCAAAACGACTTTTGCAGTGGTGGTGAAGCCAGAAGAAAATAAAATAATTCTTCTGTGCAAATACAGATTTTCTGGCCAGCGCCACTAACTCTCATTCAAAACCAAGTGACTCAACTTTAAAAGTGCATTTCTGGCCCTGTGTTCTACAGAAGTTCTGTTCAATTCATCAAGGACACCAAGAAAAGCATGATGCTAATTTTCAAAACTTTTGCAAGTTTAGCCTTCTTGATTTCAGAGTTTCTCCCTCTTTTCTGAGAATCTGCAACTCTGAACTCTCCGACTGTGCCTGTGTGGCAGCACTGGACTGGAATGAGCTGCTGGGCACAGGGACAATACAGACATGGCCTGTGGAGACACTGGCCTGGGGCTGGGTCAGGAAGGGAGAGCACTGCACTGCTTTAGTGGAGGGTCAGACCCATCTTCCCACACTTTAAGGTTCCCTTCATTTCAGAAGGGCAGCAGGACACCCCCATCCCCAGGGCAGCTCTTCCTTCCCAGCACCCAGGATCAGTGTGGGTCAGACAGCAGATCCAGGATTCTCAATAACTCTGGGAAGGTTTCCTTTCACCTACTCCAGGTGTCCCTGAGTGTCAGACCAGCACCTTGGCCTCCTCTCAGGCACTGAGAAGGAAAAGATGCCTCCAAAGGGGGAGTCAGCCTGCTCCAGGAAGGTGCTGAGGAGCCGCTGTCTCCACTGATGGACATCCAAGTGCAGCCATAATAAACAGCTCCCAGCCCAGCTCCTGTGCTGTGCCAGTATCCTACATCCTTCCTAAACAGCCAGTGCTCCCCTCTGGCATAAACAGAGTGTGCCCCACACAGCAGTCTGAGCAATTCTGGACATCACTGGGACCAAAAGAAATCCCTCTGAATCAGAGCTTGCCCTGAATTGCAATGGGATGAGGAACAGATTTTTAAAGGTGTCTGAATGCCTAAAAAACAAACAAAAAAGAGGGACTAACTGATTTGGGTTGGTTGGTTTGCTTGTTTGTTTTTAGCACAACTGCCTTAAATTGCTTTAATTTCATCACCAGGATTTTATTTCCTTCTCAGAAATCCTCTTAGGTGTCTATTTGCATTGTTAGGCATATCCTTAAAATCTGGGCTATATTGCATTATGACTTTTCTTTCCTATCTCTGTGAGTTGAGAATCACACATTTGCCTAAGGAATTCTCTGTGGAGCTGAAATCTGTTAGGATTATAAATACAGGCTGAGCTGGGAACAGGCACTGGAAACTGCCATGAAGACCATGTACAGAAAACAGTGATTCCAGTCACACAAGATACCTGATACAGTTGGCAGGAAGGCAAAGCTAAACAAATGCAGGTTTACATTTTACTATTTAAAGAATAAAATATTCAACTTGAGTTCCATTAACACCTGTCAGGACTTTGGTACATACTCAAATCCACATTTCTAATTTTACTGCTAAATAATCCCAAACTTGGCAGTTAGAAGGTAAAGCAAAATACCCAGGCTAAACATCTGAAGCAAATTGTAGCTCTCTGGAAGAGCCCTTCTGCTGAATAAATGAAGGTCATATGTATAAATGATTAGAAGCTTAAGGAAATATGTCTTCTGCTTTTCTAAATTGATAACATACATATTGCATTAATATTCCCACATCAATTATTGGACATGTTCCCTGCTGTAAGAAAAACTATAATTTTTTTAAAAAAATAATCCCATGGAATAATATTCTTATACTAGCACAATTAACTCTTGCCACGCAGGTGGAAAAGAGGCTGATTTAATAAACTACATCCTGGAAAAGCAGTGTGAGTCCCTGGAGGTGTCACCACCCTAGTTTTGGGGGATGTCTGTAAGATGCAAGAGTTGTCCTTTTCCTGGTGAAAAAGGGGCAGGTGTCAGGTCCTGGTGGGAATGGGGTGGGAGGAAGTGATCCAGATAATTTGCCTTTGGTGTTTAATTCATGGCAGCTGCACCAATGAATGGCAAACCCAGGAGCTCTGGTTATTTATCAACAGCAATGTAAACCTAACAAAGGTTGTAAAGGCTCTTTAAACACTTGTTTTCTCTCTGTAATGAACAGCTCCTCCTTGGCAGTGGGCATGGGGCAAGGTGTGACCCCAGCAGGGAGGGGATAGAACCCCCAATTCCCAGGCTCTCGTGATGGATGGGCTGCCCAGGCCCTGCCACAGCTCTCCCCAGTGAAGTCACACTGCTGCTGGTGACTGTCACCCCTTTGGCTGCCACTAAATCACACCTGCCAGAAAGAACTTAATCCTAAGACTCATAAAAATACTTCTGAAATACAGTTTTACCTTTTGAAGTGTACCAGATCTCATGAAATACCAAGTATTTTCCATAAATGCTCCCAAGCTAAAATACACCTAAAGACATCTCTAGGGTCTCCTACATCATTTAGTGGATAATGTATCCCATTATACCCTGAGCACCCACTGCATGTCTGGAAACCCCTCCTTTCCCAAGGGAGATGCTTGGTGTGGATATGAGGGAGCCCAGCTCTGGTGCTTCGTGCTGGGGATAGCAGCAGCGTCACCAATTCATCACGGATGCTGAGCACAGAGAGTTCAAAAATGCAACCAGTATTTATCACTTCTGACAGATTCCTTTATTTTCTGCTTTTTATTAGCTGACATAGAGTCAGGCTCTTTTTGCCAGAGACAAAGTCACTAGGGGGGTGTGGAACAGGGGAATTATTTCCGCTGAAAAATACTCCCATATTTTTATCAAGCATCAGAACTCTGTGACAGATCGAACTAAGTACAAATTATGGTACTTTCCAATTTTGCAGGTAGCTTCAAATCCCTGTTTCTTGTCCCAGTGGATGGAGGTGTGAGCAGACTCACAGGGAAGGCTACAGGGAATTGCTTCCCTACTGAACACCACCTTCACTGCACATTTCCAGTTGACAGTCCTGCACTTTTCTGATATTTCTCTTACTCACAAGAGGGAGCTCCGGCTCTGGCGTAACAGTAGAAAAATGTCCTGCCCAGGCCCTGCTGCCTCTGAAAACGCCCATCTCTTGTTCAAGGTCAGGCTTGCAGGGCTACTTTCACAGTTAAAAACCCATCAATAAACACTTGAAAATCAACGTGAACTTCAACGATAAAGAGAGCAGCCACTGTTGTAAATTTTCCAAGTGAATTTGATGGTTTTGAACAGTGCCAGAAAGAGTAGTGATTGTCTAACAACTTTTCCCTCAAAAATCAGATGGATATTATGGCTCAGCACTGAAATCTGATCAGTCAGAAGTAATAAAATGGGCTTATAGAACAAGAATACCAATAATCCTTATAATGTCCATTTTAGTATTTTTCTGATGCAAAGACCTCGCAGCAAATCCCAGCTAAAGTAACATTTTACAGTTTAACCCCTCCCTCTATCCAAATCCAATCCTGCCTCTTACCCAGATTTATGACAGGTCTGTGGTCAGCCAAACTGATGCACCAGAGGGCCACATTGGCACACCTTGGATTTCTGTGCTGATCTCATTATTAATCATGTTAAGGAAGAAATCCCTTCCCAAAGAGATTCCTATTAGTAACACCTCTCCCTCTAAGCTCTCCTCCTTCCAGCACAACCCAGGTGGCCCCACGCAGCCGCTGCACAGTTTGGGGGCTTAAAAGTAAGTTATTGTCACACTCAAAGGCAGAGAGTTTATGTCAGGAACACTTCAGCACCCAGAAAACTGAAATGGTCCGAAATCCGCAGCTGAGACTGTGTGTCCTTGGCTCCCTCTGCTGATCCCAGAATTATTTACGGATCCCAACCCAAGAAGTGCGCTGCCACCGCAATGATGTCCCGCGTCTCCAGCAACACAGAAAGGTAACCCAGGCTGGAACCAGGGATCCTCCGGGGCACAGGGAGTAGGGAGATGTGCTGGAGGCTCCTGCTCTATAGGGAAACCGAAGATGATGGGCCCGCACATGAGACGGGCAGGGGCCAGTGCCCCTCAGGAACTGCAGGCAGCAGTGACACGGGAATAAGGTCGTGCAGCCCAGGACACGGTGCCCTCCTGCAGAACACGCTGGATCAGGCACTGACAACTGGGCATCCCACAGGAATTGTGGGGCAAAGCACGGACAAATCCTTCTGATTGATTCTAAACAACAGATCTGTCTTGAAAATATAGGTCTGCTAGGATTTTCCGTGAGCAGCACCCAAAGAATTCCGTATTAGCCTAAGCCTGAAGTAAGGAAGGTGAGGGAGTCGGCTCGGCAATTGAAGAGCCACGTCCCCGTCCTGCGTTCCCCACCGCACACGAGCCGAGCGGCGGTAATTAAATGCAGCACAGATCTGTGACAGAGTGTGAACAGAAATATAAAAAAGATTAAAAGGCGACTGTGGAAAGCTAGCGTGCTCCTCACATAATTAAAACAAGTTGTTCAAAGGCTGCTGCTCGCCTGCTAGCACAGATCCGGGCAGGTTCGCGGTGCTGACTCCAGCCGGAGCTGGAGCATCCCTGCCTGGTCCTTGGCACAGCCCCAGGGAATTGGCCCTGCCTCAGTTTCCCTGCATGTCACACGCGTTAACGGGCTTATTCCCGATTTTAGAAAATTATTTTATACCCGTGGATTACGGACTTCATATCCATGGATTAAGAGTCTAAAATTATCTCGCTGCCTTGCTATTCAGCTTGGCTTTGTTTAATTAAGGCTATGATTAACTGAGAGAGGGAATATGAATTTGGTGCTGGCTAAAGGCTTCTTCAGACAATGATAAAGTCTGTCTTTAAAAATACCCATTTTGTTCACAGTCTATGGTAAATACTAATGCAACAGAGTCTATTGAATATAAAATGGGTTTTGAAGTACTATTAGCACAACATAAAAGCTTTAGCCATGCAATAGATTCCCTCTAATCCTATTTTATTTTTTCTAAACATTATACGCTATTTCTGTGGAACATTTATTACACAATAAATACAGATTATTTCACTGCAGCAGTATTTCCCAACTGGCATTTATATTATGCAGTATCAAACACTATAATCAACATAAATACATTTTTTATATTATGTAAGAAAAACATTCATTTAAAGGAACTTTTAAAATATTTTTTCTCTTTTTCCCAATAAAACTAATGCCCTACTTCCTTTCTCAAATCCATTTTAAACACCCAGCAGATTCCAACAGTTACAAGTTAAACATTTGAAAATGACAGAATTCACCATCTCTCTAAACTTAGGAATATAAAAACCACATGTTGACATCTAAATAAAAACTGTCAAATGTTAAACTTTTTGCCAAAGTGGTTCTAGCAGTTATAGAAAATCAAAGTTTATAGAAAAGGGTAGAGCTCGCTTTGGGAAAAAGAAAAAAAGGAAGTTCTGCAGCTCATATTGAGTCACTTTATTCCCCTCCCAATTTGAATTTCTAGGGAAAGGCTCAGCTGGCTGATGGCATGTGATGAAGCAGCTACCTGAATTGCAGTCAGCTCCGAGCTGAAGCTGCAGTGTATTTTAGCCAGGAAAATTCCCTAGCCAAGAGATCTTTGTGTCCCTACCCCAGCAGATTGCCCAGGCTGTATCTGAACTGACAGCCCTGGTGTGAGCAGCACTGCCTGTGCTCCCAGCACACTCTGATCCATGGAAACTGCTGAGCAGCTGCAGGCCCAGGTAGAGCTGCAGCATGGCCAAGTAAATGCACCATTGTTTACTTATTGATGCAATGAAAATCAAAGGAAAAGTGGCAAATCCAGATGTGTGATACTGGGAAATTAATTATTTTCTAGTATGACTGAAAGTACCTCAATTTTTACTGAGGGATTACACTGGTGACAGCAACTGCTCCCCAGGAGCAATCAGCAAACCTGCCTGGCCACCTCTGTGGACTCTGTAAGTGGCAGAACTTGTTGTGCTGGGTCTCCACTTTTTGCCTTTGCACAGGTAGAAATTCATCTGCAGGGAATATCAATAGAAGAAGCTGGCAGAGCTCAAGCATCCTTTGAAACACAGCTACCACCTCTCAGCCATTGGAGCCAGCAGCCTTTGTTTTTATAGAAAGGAGAAAAGAGGGTGAAATGCACAGGTGGGTGATGGGTTCAAATGCTCTGCTTTCAGGACTTGATTTCTTCATGCTGATGTGCAGTTCCCCATCTTGCAAGCTGGCTCGGACTTGACTGCACAATGAGTAACAGGAGGCAGCGCCAAGCATTTCCCTTCCAACCACCATCCTGTGACAGCAGCACTCAACATTTGCACTGGAATTCACTATTACAGCAAGAATGGAAAAAATCTTGTCAGGGAACAAATTAGGCTGATTTGTGAAATGTCCCCGACCCATTCACTGCACCAAAACAACACAACTTTCCCTCTGATCCTCTCATACCCAGTCCTCCCACAAAATCTTGTTTGAAAATCAGCCCAAGTGGGACACTGAAGTTCTGATACAGATGTTTTTCCTTTGAATTGCTTAGCAAAGTAGCTGCTTTTCAGAAACTGGTGGAGCAGAGATGAAATCAAACACAGAGGCAAATTATTTTTAGTGAGAGAAGTAACTAAAATAGTGAATGTACCTTACTGCACATGTGCACTTCTATATTTATGTTCCTTTTCATAGCATCTAAAAATTACATGCACCACATGTATCTTAAAATTAAATGCTGCATTATTTCTCCAAAAGAAACCATAATGGTCTTTTGTAAATAATTTTATCTACTGTTAAGCATTTTACAGTCTTGCTACGTTATACTACTGCATTTATTGTTTTACAAGTGTTAGTGTTCTCTGGTGGGAAATGCTGTAAAAAACATAGAAACTGAAATAATTTTTTTCATCTCCTGGATTTATAATAAACATGGAAGTCAACAGACAGTTCCTCAAGCTGGAAGCCATTTGGTTTGTGTCAGGGGAAACGCTGGGTAATCAGGACAGCCTGCTGCTCTGCACTGGCTAAACTAAAGGAAACACACACAAAGTGAAACCTCCTTCCCTCTCTATGTGGGATTTTACAGCTAATGCAGATGTAAAGATTGCCCAGTGCTCCCCCAAACCTCCCAGCTGAGCCTTCAGGGATCCTGTCCCAGGAGAACAAAGGCAATGGGCCTGGACCAAAGCAATTCTCAGCTCTGGGCCTTTGCTCCCAAACTGTTTGGAAGTCAGTCCTGCTCTGCCCCATCCTGCCCTGGCTGTGCCATGGGATCTGCCAGGACTCTGTGACATCCCTCCCCTTGCTCAGGATGGCAGGGACGGCCCAGGTTGAACAGTTCAGGCACTGAGTGAATTCCTGGCACAAAATCCCACTCCCAGTTTGATGGAGGTGCATGGCACTGGGTCACAGCTCAGTGTCAGCTACATGAGCTTTCACTTTTCCATGCACTTTTAGAGTATTTCAGTCCTAGGCTTTTCTCTTCTTTAAAAAGCAATAGATACTTAAATTTATGAACTATGGTTCCTTTCCCTGGTATTTTTGGCATTTCTGTATGCTGTACACAGTCAGATGGCTTCCTACTGTTATTTCATCTTTTATTTTCTCATTTCCTCTGGGGTTTGGGGGAATTTTTTTTGCCTTTCCCCTGCACTATGAAGCCACCTACAGGGTCCAAATATTGCTTCAACTTTTGGGCATTTTCTGCCCCTAAGGTGGTGGTGGTTTAAGCTGTAGATAAGCAGTAAATGTTACTCTCTGAATTGTTCACAGACTCTAAAAATGCCTTTAGTAGCAGCATGAGTTTTGTCAGTCATAGTGAACAAAACCAAAAAACTTCACATCCCATCTCTGCCAGAGTGAAGGACACCTGGAGATACCTGGACATCCCACCTGGGGACACTCATTAACAACCAGAAAAGCACATTCTAATTTTGGAGGGCTTTTTTTCCCTACTGGACCTTGTAATGAATGCATTTGGTGAGACATCTGCCTTCCCTGGGGGCAAGGAACAGCAGACTAGGGGCCAGAGGAGGGCTTGTCCCAAAGCCAGGGCCCAGCACACCAGGACAAGCAAATGAGGGACAGGGATTTGGGTAGAGAGCCTGAGGCACAGCCCCAAGCTAGGATTCCTTCTTAATCTAGCTCTTTGAAAATTATTTTAGTCACCATGGTGCCATGGGGGATACATCCCCCTCTCTCAGCAGCACATATTTTCCAACATTTCATCAACTTCTTTCTGAAATAGAAACTGTCATTTTTATATGATTTCTCCCAGTATTGTTAATGAATTACCAACACTGATGTGGTATTTTACTGGTTATGGTGCTCATTACTTAAGATTTCAGATCTCGTTTTCAACTGCCTGCTTATGTTTATTTAATTAAAAATATGATTGATTTCAGGGCAATACTTGTTAAATGCTATTTTCCAATTCACTTTTAGATATTTTGCTAATGAAAAACACATTACATTCATGGTGTGCACTACAGCCTTTGCTTATCCCAAACAATATACTACATTTACTTCATGTTCATTGTATTTAATCTTCATGTGGCCCTTACCTGAAGCAAAGGTGGCATTTTGAAAGGTTAAAAGCTTGTAATGTGAATAAGTCTCCTTCTCTACAGCAGCAGATTCGTGGGGGTTTTAGTGAAAAATGGGTAACACTGCAGAGATTGTTTTCCACATACAACTATTATCAATATAGACAGTAACATAATGAATCACTTCAGACTACTTCATCTCATCTTTAAATAACCACTTAAAAATAACAGGTAAAGTAACTAACTATTCCAAATATCAAAAGCAGGAAATTTTGAATGCTCATCTGAAAAGCGACAAGATTGGCACTGAGGGTAATGCAAGAGGCAATTAAAGATAATGCAACAGAGAGGGAGGAAAAAAGGAATAAGGATACATGGAAGGAAGCCAGGAACTGGTATGTGGGTGTTTATGGTGTCTAGCTAATGGCTTTCTTTAATGAATATGGTATTAGACAGCATTTAAACACAACTTAATAACAGCTGTATGTCAGAAATTACCCTGAAATCAGTGGCTTCTGATCTAGCAAGTTAATATTAATTTAAGGTCAAAATGATGCAAGGAGGTTCCCAGAGATGTTGTGGGAAAATAAACAATATTGCTGAAGATACTTTAGTGCTATAATACTCCTCTAAGTTTCTCCTCACTGGAGAGCCTATGAAACAGCCAGAAATACAATATGACAGTGTAGAAGTGCTGCTGTCAGACTGTGCTCCTTCAAATAGAAAACAAAAGACACAAAGACACCTTGAAAAAGGTGACAGATGCATTGGATGCTTGTGTCGTTCTCACACTGCTGCTCAAACTACCTCAGAAATAATCACTAGATGAAGTAAAGCCTTACACGTGATAAAACTGGGAGGTATGGAAACCAAAAGGAAAGGGAAGACAGTTTATGTCCTCCAGGCAGAGTTAAATTCTGGCAGTTTAAATTGGAGTGAAAACATCTTGTCAATTAATTAGTGCCTTTATTATTTTAACTGACGCTCTGCTGGCCCTGAAGGTTTGTAGCTTTTAAACACCAAAACTGAAAAGTGAAGCTCCTCCCTGAAAACCCAGCAGGCAAATTCAGAGGAGAAAACATGATCTGAGATAAAGCTACAGAGGCTGCTGAGCATCAGTGACTGACTGGGAAAGGAAGGGACAGTGCAGGATGTGGAGGGGCTGGAAGGAGTGGGATGTGCCAGAGGAGTCCTGGTCTAAGAGCTGCTCATCACAGGCAGGGGAAGCTCAAAGCAGCCACGCTGGTGCAGGAGGGTGAGTGGGAAAATAAACTGGAGCAACTGGAGGGAGCCAGAACAAGCAGAAAGGCAGGATCTGAATGTGAATTGTCCAAAACCTGACGGTAACAGAATTAACACTGCAGTAAGAAAGATACTCCAGTAAAGTGGGCATCTGAGGAGCCATCCAGAATGATCCATCCCTGCTTCCCAGTCAGCCTGCAACAGAGGGCTCTGAGCTAAGAGTAGGGATTGGGGCTTTTAAAGTTTCTTTAGACACAAGCCAAATTTTCTTAAGTTGATTCAGAATGTGCACAAAATGCACCCAACTCTGTAACCCTCCAGAAAAGAACAGGCAGGTTCTGCAGGCAGCTTTTCAGAATATGACACTCTCCTCCTATGTTTGTGTTGAACTAATGCCCAGTTTGGTGCTGGGGAAATTGAGCTGCTGGAAAGACAATCATTCTTATAAGAAATACAACCAAAATCTTGACCATTTATTTTTCAGCAATTACATCATGGTACTTTAAAAGAAAGTAAGAAAGATGAATTTTAATCTTAAGGTCTTGGCCAGCTTGTATTCTTCCTCACCAGAAATTTCAGCAGAAGTGATTCCTCATGGGCTGTTGGATGTGTCAGGAGGGGAGAGCAGCCAGATCCTGGCTGGCAGGGATGCTCCCCTCCCCACAGCTGACGGCAATTTGCCCCATGCTCAGCAATTCTGGGCCTCTAAAATGAAATGAATCAGCTGTAAAACTGGTTTAATAAACTGGATGAACCAGGCTTAGGGCTGCACAGACACCAGCAGCTCCAGCAGAGTCACCAGGTGATGACAGTGCTGAGAACTGAATGGGATGCAAGAAAAAGAGAGGTATCTGAGAGCCAAAGAGAAAATGTAAGTTCTTGGCTGGCACCAGCTCTCCCTGGGATACGAAATTTGGATGCAGCTCTGGTGTCTGGAGCCAGGGAAATGCAGGAACACCATCACAAGCTGCCCCAAATGGCTGCAATGCTCTGAGAGCTTGGGGGGAAAGGTGGGAAAAGAGGCAGAGAAGCCTCACCGAGGGAAAAGCCAAAAAGGTGAATCCAAAGTATAAGGAAATGCAGTACAAGTTCTCTGACCAAGACTGGTAACAGGTTACTGTGTGCATGCTGCCACAAGGAGCAGATAAACTGTTTCGTGTTAAAAACAAACTGATGAACAACCTTAAGGAAGCCTTAGTTCCTTCTTCCCAAAGCAGACTCCACAGTACATGCACAACAAAGCCCAAAGCGATATCCAGGCTGGCAATGAGCTGCCCTGGCTCCCAGCATCCTGCTCGGATTTGTATCAGTTTCCAGTTACTTTCTTCAGCCTTCTGCTGGTTTTTGTTAATTTTGCCAAAATAATTTTTAGAGTGAAAGGATGGTGGTGTTGCAGCTGTGGCTTTACTGAGTCTTAGATTTGCTCTCAGTGCACACTAGAATAACACAAATCTATGATAATGATATACAAGTGTCTTATGGATGATCCATTCCTGGCCACAGATGAGGTGCAAATCTCCATTTTCTGGCTTCCAGATTTCTTCATAGTATCTGGGAACACTGAGTGATGGAATTGTCTTGCCTTCAATATCCCAGAGGGCCAATCTCTAGAAAGCCCACAACCAACTCCACTTTTTCTCATCTGAAAGGGGTTTTGTTTTCTGTTTTGTTTGGGTTTTACTATACCTAATAGTGAGCAGGGCACATAAGCAGGATGTGCATAAGGTTGGGCTGCACAATGATATGAAAGAAGTCAGAAGCTCAAAGAAGCTTCAGTACATTGAAAATCTGAGCCTGGGCTGGTTCAGTGTCTGGTACAGTTGTTACACAAGCAGACAGCCAAGTGTAAACATTAAGCTGTGAAGTGTCTCACTACTTGCCAGGTCTTCCCACTATGCACGAGTTTGCATTACAGAACATTTAATTACAGTGTTTTGACTAGAACCAGCTTTTTCCTTTCAGCCAAGCAGAAAAGTAACAGAGTAATTAAAAAAGTAATGAAAACTCAGTAAAAATTCCTTAAACCAAGGACCCACATTCAGTTGTGATTTCAAAGAGCATATGTCAAGGAAGACTCCTGCTAACTGTCATTTAGCAGGTTGTTAAAAAGTTCCAAAAATGAAAAAAAGTTAATTTGAGGTTTGAGGTTTATTCTTTTGTCTGAATTTTAAACTATCTTTTTTATATGGAGCACAAGTAAAAAACACAAAGTAGTAACTCAGAGAATTTCATCCTATGGCTTATGAAGTTATTTTATGCAAAAAGCCATGTTGGCCTCAGTGGAAGAATTTGCACATGTAGGTGGCAGAATTCAGGCCCAAAGCTTTGGAATATTGATTACTCTTACAGGTAGCTGCTTAGCAGGAAAATCTTCCTAAAAGTGTGGCTGATATTTCAGCATGCCAGACTCTGCATTGAAAAGCAGTGAAGAAAGCTTCCTTTCATGGCATCGGGAGGTGCTGAAAAGATGATGGTAATTTAAACCATCATCACAAAATGTATCCAGATTTATGCAGATAGTCATGTGAATTTACTTCTGCTGTCAAAAGCTTGTTTTTAAAATAAGCCTTGACTTAGGATAGCATGTAAAATAACATTTTAGACTGGAACTTTTAGGCAATAATTGAAGTCCTATTCCTCATTTGCAGTCAAAGTCATAATACTTCAAAACATTAATTTAGTCTAGTGTTTCTTTCTTTTATTGGAATTTATAAAATATTATATAGGAGAAACATAGCAATCAGGCTTAGCCCAGAATACAAAGGGCTTTTAGGTCCTCTAATGAGTTGTATAAGAACTTTGTGTACTGCAAAAAGGTCTGCATGTCATCCATCTCTCCCTCATTGTAAAACATTGTTATATACTGTTATATACTGCAGCCAAAACAACTTCATCTTTTTAATTAAAAAAATAAAAAAAGGCATCAAATTTCACTATGCTTGTGCAGGATGAGTATGTTCTGAGTTCTTGAAATCACACTGCAGCACCAGTGAATTGAGAGTCAGGAGTGCAGGAGTACAGAAAGGACAGCATGAGCAAAGCCACTCTGGTGCTCACTGGTGCCAGCTAATGCTTTCTCATGTCACAAAGTCTAAAAATAAAATATTGTGAAAAAAATACAAAACCTCACCTTTTCTGGAAAAGTAAGCCCCATTCCATTCCCTTCCTCCCAGAGCTCCTGGAGGAGCTGTGTCCTCAGCCCACAGCCCGTGCCTGCCTTCCCCTGCCAGTGCTGAGCATCCCTGGAGATGTGGAGCTGCCTTTGGCCTTTGGGCATTATTAGAGCACAAAGAGCACAAAAAGGTGCTTTACTCTCACCACACGGCAGGGCTGCCCAGCTTTAGGTAATGAAGCCACCTCAATATCAAATGCTTTATGCTAAAAGTGTCTCAGGTACCTGGGACACGAAGCAGAGATGCAGCATAAAATAACCAGGATGTGTTTAGGACTGAAAGACTCCAATTCTAGTAACCACCAAAGAAAGAATAATTTTAGGGTTTGGGTTTGCATGTGTTTTTAGAAAATGTGAATTTCTGCCCATTTTGTTGTGATTTGTTCTGACTTTCCTAAGATTAAGTGATGCATACAGCAGGTCAGAGTCTGAAGATACCCACACACTATTCCAAGAAAATGCTATTTCAGTCACTGCAGTAACAGCCTTTTCTAGCAGGGTTGGCTTCAAATCCTGCACACTTTTAACAGGCTAAATCCCACTATTAAGAGGTTTAGTCCAGCTATGATTGTCAAAAGCTGTCAATCACAAAGGCTGTTCCTCCGCCATTCAGAGAATTAACAATGAATATACTTTTTGACATACTAAATGAGATTTTGGGACACTTTACAAGACTTGGCTCAACAGTGCTACCTCAAGAAATATAAAGTGCCAGCAATGTTGACACCGTATGACAAATTATATGTTCCTTAATATACTGTGTCACTCCATTCAGTTTTATAATTGGCACTGACTGTAGCTGGAATCTGATCCAAAGTATACAGAATTAACTGGCATTTGTTTTGTCCCTCAGCATTTTCTAGGCTACAGATCTTGGTAAATATTTACTTAACAGGGTGGCATACTAATTTTTCCCATAAAATATACATGTCCATATTAATGATATAATTATTCTTTTTCTGACAGATGATGGGCTAGCTGTATAGAGCCAGCACAGACTGCAAGAGATGCCTATAGAGTACAAGCACAGACAAACCTACAGAAGAAAGATTTTTGTACCCTTTGACATCTGCCCACCTCATTAAAAACACTGGAATTACAGAGGTTAATAGCCAGCCCATATCTGCCAGCAGAAAGATTTCTAAGGAACCACTGTTCCAGGGAGAAGCACCATCAGCATAAAGTGCAGGGTCTCTCCAATTAAACTCACATTCAGTGCCCTGGATATTGGTGTGTAACAGCTCTCATGGGCCTCTCCCTGTTATTTTATCCAATTCCTACTGAAATAATTTCATCTTTTTGGCCTTGGTAGCATCCTGCCACCTAACAGCATGTACCCTGGGGTCCCCTGACTTTTTGCACCTGGGTTTGTTTTGCATTTGCTGGCTCCCTGGTGACTGGGGCTCTTTAAACCTCTGTCACATCCATTCCCACATCTCTGAGGGCTCAAGTCCTGACCTGCTCAATCCCTCCTAGCATGGGAACACCTCCATTCCACTGCCTGCCTCTCTCCATCTCCAGCTCCCTGTGCTTCAGGAAGAGTTGCAAAGATGGGCAACAAAGTGCTGCAAATTCCCACAGATGTTGGGGGCACCTGAAGTCAGGACTCCACCTCCTCACCCCACCCCCATTCACTTACCCCAAACAAATCCACATCTGGACATAAATGACTCACTAATCCTATTAGAAAACAGCATTTCAGACCTGTGCTGTAGTCCAAGCTCCATCTGCATTGCAGCAATGTAATTCAGGACTGACCCAGATTTAGAACAGATAAAAAAGTGATGCAATGCTAATATGAGCTAAGAATTATATCCTCATATGTATATATATATACAAATAAATAAATAAAATATATACATTTCTTAGAGAACATTGCAAACTCCTCCCATGGCCTCTCGGTAGCAAAATCAAAGCATGTGGTTTGCACTTTTCTGGAACATTAAAACACCATTTCCTTCTTTACAGAAGAAATTCAGACTATGGTTGGCTTTATTTTCCCCAGAGCTGGTCAGAGTCATTATGGAGATTTTCAGAAGTCTTGGAAGCACAGAGTTCTCCCTGGCACACGAACCAGGATCACTGCTTACAGGTTTGTATTTGGACATTACTTTTAGAACCATTTCCAAGGATTTTTTTAACTGGGCCTGAGGATGTGCCAAACAAGTGAAACTTATTATAGACTCAAGCTCCTAGCATGAGAATTATTTGAAAGGGAGAAAATCTGCACTGGTTTTAATTTACAAAGAACAGAAACAGCCCTTCGGTTTCATTTTGATTGCAGATATTTTCAGGAATTAGAATTATTCATAGATGACCTTTAAATGATGCTGGTCTTGTCAATGCAAATGTTTCTTAAACATCATTTTCTAAGCCAACGTGTGCTTATTTCCTCAGTCCTCTCCAATGCAGTCATTTGTCAGTTCACAGTTTTTGGTGGTGCCAAATGCAGTAACATTCTGGGCAGCAGCACACAATGGTCATCAGAAAGGCAGGGATTATCCAGGCTGGATTATGTGACTCCCAGCATGAGCATCAAGCCACTTCCAGGACATCTACCCTGACATAAAAGAAACAGTGGAAGACTCCTGAGCTGTGCTCAATGCTCACCTCATTCCTGCAGCCTCACTATGCCATCACTACCTTTATTTTTTTTTCTTATCCTAATCACTTGGGCCTCTGGGTAATTGGAACAATTAGGGTGATTAATTGCGTGTTTGTAATAAAAACAGAAGACCAGGGAGGGTTACATTACAGGCTAAATATTTTCAGAAAACTCTATCAGCTGGTAGACATAACAAATGCGATCAGTTCAGTGCAACATGAAGCTGAGCACATTGTGCAAACTGGTTTGCTCTGGAACTCGAATCTCCTCAAAAGAAGCCAAAGTGTTTAAAAAAATAAACGAAGTCAGAGTGCACAGGGGGAAAAGAAATATTGACATGTGAGGCTGCTGTAGTTCTAACATAAAGAAACATTGTTTTCCCTTCGGTCCTTTTATTGTCTAAATAGAAAGTGCAAAGCAGGGGAAGGCGCACAACAAGGCAGAGTGCACAAGGGAAGGTCAGGAGCTGGTGCTTGGAAGCAGTGAGTTACAGTGAAAGGAAAACTGGAAAAGCACACAGCGGGGTACCTACAGAAGCAACACATTCCTCACTGCCAGCATAGAGGGCAAACTAACCTGCCTGCCACTACACTCAAACACTGAGGGGTTTGGAGAGGGAGGTTAAACCCAAGAACTGAAGATACTCCCACTGAAAGTTTCATTTGTTCAATCCTCTCTCACAAATCTGGGCTCCCTTCTTCTCCTCAACAAAACGCTACTGAAAGGCACCTTCAACCCAGGCCACTTTCTGGATTTCTTTGCAACCACCTGGTCCCAAAGAGCCACTTCAACTAAATGGGGTGTGAATGCTTACTGACACACACTCCCCCAAGGAGAAACAGGAGTCAATAACAGGCATTGCCCATCCCTGCCAGCGTATGGCAAAACGCCAAATTCCCTGCCCAGGAGAGGATCTCCCCCAGCAATGGCAGACATGGCTGAGCTATCACAATGTTGTTACCGTGGCCATTGCCTTCCTGCCCATCTCCTGAGGGATGTGAGCACTGCCAGTGTTGTGCAGCTCAGCTGTGCCCTGCAGGGAGGGGCAGGGCTCACAAGCCAGGGGAGGCTGCACCCCGATGCAGGCAGAGCCCTGACAGCTCAGGAGCCTCAGCTCTGGCCATCACCTGCAGAGAGATGTCTGCCCCACGCTCCAAACCAGCCCGGGACACCAGTGCTATGGGAGCTGGTCCATGCTGCTCATCATTTAAAAGTCTTATCTTTGGCTGAGCCTTCACCAGGCTCCTCTGTGAGGAGCACTATCAAATTTCTACATAAATAAAAAGCCAGCTTCTTATATTGCCCACACTCCCACATACCTGCCTGGTTACATGGAGAAAGTGAACAGTGAAAGGTTTTATGTTCCACTTGTATGATTGGAGACTTTGTGCTTTAACACAAGCACAGGGTCACAGGGCAGGAACAAGGTGTTTTCTTTCCAGTCAGCATGAACCTGACATTTATTACATGAGGGTTTTGTTCTATTTGTTTTAAATCAATTACATTTTAACTCAGTTCAACAATGCTGGAAAACCTGACAAAATATTCCAGAGTGTTTAATCAGCATGAATGGACAAACGTCCAAAAGTTAAAATAGGAGCATATTGCAGTTTGTTCTTTACACCAGTAGGTTTTTCTTGTTCCAGCCCCTGACAAGAATTTGTGTCTCTGCCTTTGCGAAATCTGTCTTAAATACTCTCTTTAGTTGGGAAAAGGCTTTTCGGAGAAATG
The DNA here is from genome assembly GCA_025920805.1 of Petroica traversi. NCBI lineage: Eukaryota > Metazoa > Chordata > Aves > Passeriformes > Petroicidae > Petroica > Petroica traversi. Next base: position 4,966,860 of record JAHLSL010000008.1, read on the forward strand.
CCAATATTTCCTGTGATTAATTATTGCAGAAATGGGCTTTTATTTTCAATTTAACTGTGGAATTTTTGTCAGGCTCATTAAGCTGCCAAATCCTCACCTGTTTAAGAGAGAATAAGCAGTATGAATGTGTAAGAGGAGTGGAGGGCAGTGGAAGAGTGCTGAGCTACCCATCAGCAGTATTTCTGTACATATCCTTCAGCAGGGGCCTGTATTTTCCAAATGTGTTTTCAGGTATTGTCACATTCAAGTCAAACAAACAAACAAGAAAAAAAAAGGGCGAAATTAAAGGATTGGCTTCTCTGCAGTCAAATGTGCATCTGCTATCGATCCCAAACAGGTTAAACTCCAAACTTCTGAAGGCATTTTCTTGCATTCTCCCTGGGACTCTCACTTGCTACACAGGCATAAGGAGAGGGGCAGACTAAATATATATATATATATATATATATATATATATATCTACACACACACATAAACAACATATTAAAGCTTTGAATTTACTTCCCTTAGCTATAGGTTGTCACTTCTCAACACAAATAAATTTGTTGTAGACAAGGAAGAAACATCCTTCTCCAGCTTAGACCAAACTTTGCATTCAAATATCCAGTTTGTTACGGAGATATTCACTTTGGTTTGCTCTTCAGAAAAGGCAGAGTACCAAAAGAAATGCTTAGTCCTTTGATGTTTCAGCACTTAACTCACCAGTTACAGAGAAAAGTGTTCTAAAGGCCATGGAGCTCTGGCTTCATGTAAAACCAGAAAAATTAATATAATCAATATCAACCAGTTCAGTCAGAACATCTGCAAAAATTAGAATCAATCATGAATATTTAACTGTAATAGTTTTTTCTAAAAATGCAAAGTCATTTCAATTCACTTCTCACTTACTATTCAGCACACTACTCCTAACACATTTTTATCTTGTAAAATGCTCCTCAGCAAGGAATAGAATTCTGCTTTTCTGACAAGACAGTTTTGTAAGCTGTAAAATATACACTAGCTCTGTTTAATGGATAGCATTCTAAAATAGTGGATAAAGTTTGCTACTTGATGTTGCTCACACACATGAAAAATTAACCACCTATTGGAAAAGATCTTATTTTCCCAATGAGTACACTAAAAGCAGCCTCTTAAACATGAGTTTGATTATGTAAATATACATAGAACCTATTCCCACAGGTACTATTACCTGGGGATACATCGCTTCGTGGAGATTTAAAAATTAACTTTTGATGATCCAGAAATAACCCTTAGAGAAGATACCAGTCTGGCCTCTTCGTTTCAGTCACAGCTCAGGTTAAACAATTTTACCACCAGTCACTCAAAACCCTACAGATTATCCACTCTAAACACAGTTTGATTATTTTACCTGCTCAGCAACCTGGTCTTGTGGAAGATGTCTCTGCCCACGGCAGGAGGGTTGGACCTAACAACCTTTAAAAGGTCCCTTCCAACCCAAACCACTCTGTGATTCTGTGTCAAGGTGCAGCTCACATGAAACCAGACACTTCTGACTGCATCAGCTCTGCACGTGCTCTCCAAAGAACAACTCATTCCTGCTCCTGCCGAGAAACTGCTCCTCATCACCATCATGAGTGTTTTATGCTTTTAGTAAGGATTCTACTGAAAATGATAAATTCTGCTTTGGAGTTTTCAATTCAGAGTAGCACTGCTGGGATATTCCAGGTAACACTGCCATGGTCCTTTGCCAGAGATATTTACAACTTTGCTTTCAGGTTCACACGATGCTTTTCTCCCAGGAAACAAACTTCTTGAAAGGTTTTGTGCCTGCACTCTGATCATAGTTCAATGCAGAGTTTTTGTTATATTTTTTGAGAGCTGGCCTGTTTTTCTTGCCTCTCACAGCACATCTCTTCTAAAGGAACTAAACTCACTGGATGAAACATTGGCCCTCCAACCACAGTAATTTGCTTTGCGAGTTTCTGGTTTCTCCACCAAATTTATTTCTCTCAGCTGTGGCTCTCATTTAGTCAGATGTAAAAGATTTGTATTTGAGGGGAGAAAGTCTTGCGTCTGGTATGGATGAAGTCAATCTTGTAGAACTGCTGTACTTGAATGTTTCAGAAGACATAATGTAGGAAATCACGCTTGAAATACATTAAGTTGAGAAGTGAGTCCTATTTTCTCTGGTTTTCCCTGCTGGAGATCCCACTATATTGTGATACATTCTAGCTCTGTTTCTCCAAAGATGCTTCATTTCCCCATACTCTTACTCAACTTTGAAAACAGAATGCCTTTTTCTTAGAAGACAGGTTTATACTCCAGGAGAAAACTTTGGAACTGCCTTTAATTATAACCTGCTGCTCTAGAACACTTGCATGAGGGACACCATGCACCCAAGTCTACTCAGGCTATGCTTCCACAGGTTTATATAATTTAAACAGCTCTCAGACAGCATTTTTCTGCAAACATTTCAAGACCAAAAAAGGTTAAGATCATTGATCTGACAAAACCAGGACAAAGAGAGAATTAACTGCCTGACTTTGCTCAGTAGGACTGAGATCAGGTATAGAACAAAGCCCTCCTGACTCAACTTCAACTACTACAGCACCCTGCCTCATGAATCACCCACTAAGAGCTAGCTTATTTAACAAATACTTAGAATCTGTATGATTTAAGCACTGTAATAATCACTAATCAATTTGACAAGCTTGAGCTTAGAGGGGGAGAGCCTGAAACTTGGTATAAAAATATCTTTGACCAATTATTTTCCTACAGTTACACAAAGAAGTTAATTTCTTTACATCTATATGTAACTCATGCAGAGAGGTCCTCAAAAACAGAGACTTGAACTGAAGGTAACACAATCATACTGAAACAAATGGGCAGTCCTGAAGGCACAGCACTTTCCTGCTTGCTGTGCCATTTCTTACAGCACTGCAGGCAGATTGAAAATTGCTCACCCCAGAAGGCAAGTGCCTTCTTGAGCTCCAGTCCTTTCTGTGGCTCCGAGAGCAGCTTGGATTATCTATTGCATGAAGCACACTTTTCACCTCCATTTCTTCAACATAACCTACCTGAATGTTTTCTAGAGAAACTTGCTTACTTGGTTTAGAATTAAGAGTAATGGAAAATTCCCACCACCCTGTTGGAAATCTGTTCCCCTGCTTAACTCTCTTCGTCTAAAATTTCACTTTTGGACTTGGAAACTGGTATCAACAAACCAAATTAGTTTAGCCAGTATGAAGCATTGTAAAGACATAAATTGGTCTGAAAGAGTCCGATTTCATTTGACCTTGAATCTTAGACTGAAGTTCAACATGAATCAGCACAAATCTCATTAGGCCTAAATGTCCTATATAGGTAAGTTTAGGTCTGAGGAATCCAAAGCCACGAATAACAGTGCTAAATTACTTAAAAGATAATGGTATTCTAGGTTAAGTCTTAAATGTTTTCCTTTCCTGTTTTTATGCTACAGTTTTGGTGGTTTTTGTGTTTAGACTTTTCAGATCGAAATAGTAGTCTGAAAGCAAAAACTTTTTTAATGGGTTTCAAATGTAAAGCTGTATCAAGTATGGGTAATGGGTTTGGGCTTGATTTATACTGTGAAAGGCAATACTACAAATGCCATCCAAAACTTGATTTTAACTGCAGTTATCACTCACTGCCACCATCACTGGCTTGGCCTGGGCGCACACATTCCCTGGAGCACTGTCAGAGGGCTCTGCACTGGATAACAATCACAGAGGGACCAGGGGATAATCTTCTCCATGGAAATTTCCCCTCAGCACCAGCAAAGCTGTAGAATCACGAAATATTCCGAGATGGAAGGACCACGGAGTGCAGCTCTGAAGGGACTGGCCCATGCAGGGACAGGTCCCCAAGCCCTGGCGCTGGCAGGAGCCCGATCTGAGCAGCCGAGCTCCCAGCAGGGCAGGTGCTCTGCCAGCAGTGATGCTGGAATGATTTTTGTCTTTTCTTTTATATACCTTTTACACAGTTCTCTGTATCCACAAGTATTAGCAGTATGTATACTTGCAACCTTTTACTTAGTTTAGTGCTTAGTGTTTTGTAAGTGTTCTGCAGGCCTGAGCCCAGAACTGCAGAGCCAGGGAGACCAAACATTCCTACTATCTCAGGAACCCAAGGTCTCCTGGCAGCAGGATTCTGTAAGCTAGAGGTGAGCCCACCCCAACCTCATTATTGGGCTCCCTTGTTAGATCTGTGCTGTGTAAAGTCTATAACTGGTGTGTGTGATTGACGGTGGGTGGGCATTTTGCCACACATCACCTGGGTGGATGCATCAAACAGCATCCTGATTAAAATACTGAGGTAAAGACCCCAACCCCTTTAACCGTGTCTAGTTTCATTTTATAACACCAGGAAAAAGGTATCAGCAGCTCCGCCCCAGCACGAAGCCATCGCTGCTCCACCCGAACCCGTGCCCACACAGCAATTCCGCGCCATGTCTGACTATACCGCGGCAGCAAAACTCCACGGGACTCACTACGGGACCGCCAAGCCCGTACCTGTTTGCCCAGTGGCGTGAATGAACAGCCCTTTGCCGCAGAGCTGAGGCGGGGGCGATGCTCACCCCCGGAGCCCGGGCAGGAGCCGGGGAGGCGCCGCTCCCTCATGAGGCGGCAGCGCCATGGCCGCTGCCCCGACAGCGCCCCCTAGCGGAAGGCCCGTACCGCCCCTTTGTAAATCGCTGCCCAAACTTCCAAGAAAATTAATCCGGATTCTGATTTCCCATCTCCGTTTTCTTGGAGTACGCCAGGTGATTCGCGTCGCAAGGTGAACATTGTTATTCATCCTAATTTTTTTTTTTTATTTATTCTTGGAGGTTTGGCTCTGATTCATTTGTTGCTCCGGCCATGAAAAATAGCGTGAGGTGTTTGAGGGCGAACAAGGCACGGCTGGGACAGGGAAGGTGAACCCGGCTGGTGTGGGCTCTGCTCATCCCTGAAAGCCCCGGGCACTGAGCTCTCCAGCCCTGGGGGTCCCTTTGGACACAGGCACGAAGGATTTTTATCCCAGGATTGAGGAACACCGGGAAGCCAAGAGCCATTTCACTGCATGAGGCGCTCCGTGAGGAAGGGGATGTAAAAAAACCCAGCCATCTGCAGGTACACGAGGCTTTTGAATTGCTGGAATTTAAGTGTATATTTACTGTTGGAAGAGCATGAGAAACAGTCGATTTGCACCTTGATCAAAAGAATACATTTCTTAATGAAAAACAGAGCCTTTTGTGAAAAAAAATGGGAAGGTTCTCCCAGGGAACTATGTATATGACTGTTATTTAAACCACATTTTCTGGGAAAAAAAGGAAAAAAATTGTAAAAAGAAATGTTTTCTATTCTCTGTAGTTTATGTGGGTTAGACACTTTTGAGTACCTTGTACCAAGGCTATAAAACCCTGACAGTAATTAGTAAATGAACCAGAAATGCCTCCACTGGTGGTGATCGTGCCATAAAAGCAAAAAAACCTGTGTGAAATCCCAACTAGATCCATAGGGGATCACCCTATGGAATCAGAGCAAGGTCACTGCTAATGTTGCCTGGCTGAGGACAATATAAGAGCCAGCAAGAAGAAACAAGAAAAACGTTACCCATTGTAATTAAAAGTAATACCAAAATAAATCTGTTTTTTTGCAGAGGCTCTTTCAGAATTTTGAAGCTGAACTTGTTTATGATAAGATGTACCTGTAAGGACACATGGAAAAGTCAAATGCACAAAGGTATGGGGACACGTCACTGCCTGGGCATCTGGGCTCTCTCAGGGCTGCAGTAAAACAGGCACTCAGTCCCTCTCTGATTTCAGGAATAGTTTCCACAAGGTCTCTCTTTACATTTGGATTTCTCCCTCACATTCTGGCAAGCTAAGTAGAGACATAACTCTGTGACTAATGCTAATGTTGCAGTAGTAAAATATTGGGCAAAAAATGGGAAAAGCAGACCCACTTGCCTCTGAGAATGATTTAATTGAAGTTTTCACTGTTCTAAAATAGTTATGCTTCACATCATAAAGAATTTTTCTGTCATGAAAACTATTTTTTTAAGGGGAAGGAGATTTTTCTTTACAGCAAGCTGACTTTATTGGTAAGCAATTAAATATTTCTTTGGATTGCAGTTCAAAATTAATTACTCATTAATTTGGAAAAACCAGCTATAGTCTTGCTGTGGATTCAGATGTTTCCAACTGGGTGCATCTAATTCCAAGAATAAAAAAACCCAAAAACCTAGAAGGAGTATAATAATTACTGTCATATGAAAACCTGCTTCAGTCCAGATGTAGAAGCCAATAGCCCAAGAGTGTTAACACTGAGCAGTCTGCTGCAGGGAAATGACAGATGAATCCTACATATGTCTGCAGAATGGACATATTATACTGCCCTTCCAGAAACTCATGGGTTTCTTTTCATTTTTCTAAAGCTCCTAAAAAAACCCACAAAAAACAACAATAACAAAAAACCAAACAAAAAAAACCCCAAAACAAAACAAAAAAACAACAACAACAAAAAAAAACCCAAACAAAAAAGGGAACTGCAATAATCTGAGGGTTTTGAGTGTCAGAGACACCTCTGTATAAGATCTGGATCCTAAACTTCCACACCTACCCAATGCTGTCCACTCTCTACCCTCACAAGGAATTCCACTGAAAGTGATTAAATTAGTGGTGGGAGTTAAAGAGCTGGTTCCTAATTTCAGGTTTTCTCCTTCAAGGAACAAACAGGAGCTTGTGGCTCTGTGAGGACCCAGGGACTTGCAGCAAGGACAGAGAATTGGCAAAGGGTCAGTGTTAGGAATCACATCTTCATTAGTTCAGCTCAAGGGAGTGAATCCTCAGAAATCTGAAAATGATGAGGACAACATGTATGCAGATTTCCTACTGCAACCAGTAGCAGCTTGCATGCAGAAAGATTTCAGAAGCAAAAGGAATCCTTTCCTTTTCCTTCACAAATTTTATTAATTCAGCCGAAGTCTGTGTGGCTTCAGCCTTAATAAAAACCAATAAAATTCTGGGGTGATTTAGGCTGGAACAACCTCTGAGTGACTTGTCTAATCCAAATCATTCCATTTCAATCCAAACTGATTTCATTATCCCTAAGTCATTTATTTAAATAAATGGAGTCAGAAGAGATCACAGAGTTTAATTATTGGAAACACTGGTTGGCACTAAGTTTGGAATTAAAATTGCTCTCTTTGAAGTCCTTAAGTGCACAGTATGACAACATCACTTGTCAAGGAATGTTTTTTTCCTTGGTTAAAAAGGACAAGCTGAACACAAGTGGAAGAATGAAACCTTGAATTACCCATGTAAGATATTTCATCCTGTCACCTGGAGAGTCACCCACTTTCAATTCTTTTACCAAGTCATTTACTTCTCTAGGCAGGGATAGGTGCAAGAACTTGGGGACAAGTTTGCTGAAATGTGCAAGTCTGAAATGACAGCACACAGAGTCTGACTGATGGTATGATTAAGCAGAATAAGCAGGATTGGCCTCACTGTTTTCCTACAGCTGTAGGAAAACCAGTCGACCCTTTGCTCCTGGTCACCTTCTTGTCCTTCAGGTGAATAAAGTGGCAGACCATCCTTCAAACAGCCAAAGTAAAGGCTTTGGTTCACTTGATGATAGTTCAGAAAGATGGAGGGAAAGGAAAATCAGGAGTTTGACTTGGAAATCTGAAAGCAGTCACAGGCCCAGTAAAACAAAGAGCAGAGCAGTGTGTGCAGTGTATCTACAGTGACTGTGCATTACAGGCACTGAAATGGGATTGAATCCACCTTGCTTTGAGATTTAAGGAGTAATACAACACTGATATGACTTTAGAAAAATATCTGGGAAGGAGCTGTAAGTATTCATCCTGGACTATTTTCTTAAATCATTATGTTATAAAAACCAACCCCTCCAGCCACAGAGGAACCTGCTTTGTGGGCACTGCTGGTATTTCTATTTGTAGATTATTGTAGTTTTAAAAGAGGTATCCAGAGCTTTCCAAGCAGACAGTAGTTCTGGAACACTCCTGGGAGCAAAGAGCCTATTGTAAATCTAATATATAACAAGTTGTACATCAGATTCTTTCCTACAGATAATTGTGTTTTTCTGTTTTTTTCTCTTGGCAGTTTTAAAATTTGCTGCTTTCACTTTTGCCCCGAAACACTGTGCTGCAAAGCATTCCAGCAGATCATCTACTACATTAAACAAAAGATAAATGTTCAGCTTAGCAGAACTTCTTTGCTTCTTGCATTGAGCAAGGGATTATTAAGTATCAGAAGTCTGTTTATTTTAATGTGCTCACCTCTACAGACGAAGACAGACATTGCAGAAAAAAATACTGAGGCCTAAATTTCTCTCCAGACAAGTCTGTTACACAGAGCTGTTCAGGGCAACATCTGACATTTGGCTAGAAAAATTACATGCAGACACACATCAAACCATAGCAACAGTTTAATGTATCTTTTTTAATTATACAAAAGTCCCGCCCCAATTATTCAAACATTAACAACTGATCCGCTTGATACAAAACCAATTCATCCAGGCAAAACAGTAGAGGAATGTACCATTCATTTTTAATTAAAGGTTATCATTGACAATCACAGTTTGGATGGATTTGAGTAATTATTATTGTAACTGGTGTTTTGTCCTGGGCAAATCTCTCCACACCTTGGCCACGCCACAGTGCACTTCCAGTACACAGGAGTAAAGCTGTCTACAGGAGCCCTTTAGAAACAAACACTGCTCAGTGTCAGCTGCCACGAGCTAAACAACACTGAAATCATCAAGGACATTCAAAATGTGTCAGATGAGAAGCCTGTGTGACAAGAGGTGATGCCAAATAACTTTGTCCCCAGCCTACAGAGAAGGTGCCTTAAAGCACCAGGAACAATGTGGAGGCACCAGGCCTTTCCACACATTCCTGCCAGGCCCTTCCAGACCTGCAGCCACCCTTCCCTTCCCCTGCTGAATCACAGCCAAGTGCATCAGCGACCCAAGGCTGTCTTCACACCCTCTCAGTCTTCAGGCTCCACATCACTTAACTCTTCTGTAACATTCAGAACCAGATTTCCTTTACAGCAAACTGATACAAACAACATCTTTCTGACTACTATCACGAACATGAAAATGCTGCAGAATGCACATGGCTCAGAGACTGTGGTCTGCGAGCCAGGTAACCTCAGCAGAGGAACAAATTCAGAGTCACAATCATTGGTTGCTTCCACTAGAAAACCTTTTAGGAACATGGGCTTTGTAGTGCTTGGGAGGCAGAGCTGTGAGCCTGGTAGCTCAAACATTGATCATAAAGGCAGGGGACTAATCCCCTTCTAGCTGTTGTGACTGCTCAGTGATTAAGTGTCACTCTACCCTCATTAACTAACACTCAGAAATGAAAACAGTGCTGCCTGCTCTCAGCTCTCCTCCAGCCCATTTATTGTGTATAATATACAGATTGGTCTCTTCTTGTTTATTCTGGGGAAGAAGGAGGTTGGCCACGTTCATGAACCACCCCTGAATCCTCACTGTCAGCTTCAGTAGCTAAAACAAAGATTAGAAAAATGTCACAATTAAACACAAACAAAGAAGCCCAAACCCCAGACCCTCTGTTTCAGTTCTTGTTAAACCTGCAATCATATTTCCACATTTGAAGCTGCACTGGAATAAAAGTATGAGGCAGACAACTTCTGCCCCCATACCCACAGTGAATCCATGCCATGCCTTTTTAACACTCCTGTGAATGCTCAAAGGTCTTGACAGACTGATTCATAATCCCTTTTTAAAATCCAGCTAGGGATTTTCATTTTAAGAAGTACTTACTTGCCAATTTGCATGAAAAGCTGCCTCATCTCACAGGCAACCTGGGTTTTGGTTGTCTGTGGCTTGTTCCTTTAGAAAGCCAACCACTGACAGAGTCTACCATCAGATGCTGTACTGGTTGTTTTAGTGGAAATATCTTGTATTTGTCAAATCTGTGCAACACAACCAGTCAATACTGCATGGAATCATGTAACAACATGGTCTGTACTTCACACCACCCCTGTAAACTGAACTGGCCTCCTATTAACTCAAATCTTTCTGGAAACATCTTCTATCCTAGGAGCATCTTTTTCAGGTAAGCCTTGGAGTTTTTAATTTTTTATCTGAGATTTCCTTTTGGGAAGACATCAGAGATACTTCTCACCAGCTGTCACCCTGCTAGGGCTTCCTATATCCATTTTCCTGCAAGAGTTTTGCCAGAAAGCCCATTTTACCTCAGTTTTGGAGGTTTGTGGAGAAAGGATGTTCTTGAGTTTAACTGCAGGTTGGAAAAAAAAAAGACATCCTTATGCACTACACATTACAGATTTTCTCTTTTTTCAAGCATCTTGAATTCCAGAAAGAATTTATTTGTTTCACTCTTCCCTTTACATCTGCATCTTGTGCTGCCAGGCTATTCTGTATGACCTCATGCAGAATTATCCGCCCTCACGGGGTTACAATTCCTACATATCCTGGAGCCCAAATGCTGTGCAGCAGAATAAATTTCTACTTTCTCCCCAGCACTAAGGAAACTGGATTGTTCTCTGAGCAACACAATCCATGATGCACTGTTTCCTATGGCACTGTGCCTGGCTGTGACTTCCCTGGTGTGTGTTAAGGGCTGAGGTCACTGGATGGCATTTTGCTCCCTGGGGGAGGCTGCTCTCCTGCTGTTTCTTCTCTATCCAGTTGCCTGTTTCCATCATTTTTTGGCCACTACAATTTCACTCTGTCAATGCAGGGCTGGATTTCCTCTGGAAGGAAGCACAAGGAGCAGGGATGTCCCGAGTGCTCAGGGGCTGTGTCCCCATTGCTGGGCTGCTGGCAGTTGTCCCTGTCACTGTTGGCCCAGGGACACACACACACAGGGACTGAGTGCAGTGACAGCCAGCCCAACACCACAATGTGGCTGCAAGCAAATTCTTCTGTGGGAGGCATCTGCTTCCCTGCACATCAGTATTGTGTAGGCATGTGATCACAACAGATATGTTTGGCTGAAAATAGCTAATGGGTTGAGGAGTTATGAGAGAACTGACATTAATAGAAAATGAGGCAGCACGAGCCTTGTGTTGTTGAGAAATCAGGCCAAAAACCCCCAGCTTATATTTTGTCCCTGCTATAATCTCCATCAACATCTCTTCAGTTCAAATGAGATAATTTTACTTTTCTTATTTTTCCTCCCTCTTGATTTTTCACTGCGTAATTATTGTAATGTTGCATAAGCTGCTTAACAATTTTTTAGTCTCATGTTCAAGAAGAGAAAATTAGTGTTTATTTATCTTTGTATTTTTTAGCATTCAAAATAAAAAATAAATTTAAAATAGAACTGGCTATTTGCACATCCAGTATTAGTGGGTAATTCTCTGAGCAGTTCTACCCTCTTGTGGTCACTGCTTAGCTGCAGTCAAATAAAAAAACTTGCAAATATAATCACAAATATGTCCACATGTAGGCACAGTATATGAAACAGACTTAAAATAGAGGGGTATGAAGACTTAATCTATGCCAGAAATTTTAAATCCTGTGGGAAGCAGCTAGAGATTCTGAGGATTCAATCTCTCTTTTCCAGCAATTAAAAACTAGGATTTTCAGATGAGCAAGAAATTTCATATTATTCACGGTAAGCGTTAGTCTGCATTATTTTTAAACAATTTATCTAAACAGAAATAGACCCAAATAATTTTTAAGGTATGTCCTAAAAACTAGGTCTTTGTCAGCTGGAAAACCCAAGCATGCCAGGCTGCCTCCCCAGGACAGCCCTTCCCAAAGCTGTACAATCTGCCCCAGGATTCAGGACTTGAACACAGAGGTCAAAACCAGCCAGGATCAGGGTCTCTTGGGTTTCCATCTCTGTGGTGAGACACTGAAACCAGGTTAGCAGTGACTCTCTCAGGGCTCATCTCATACTTCCTTACCATGGACTTCCTTGGTAGTTTCAGCCAGGATGTTCAGTGAAACTGGAGCTGGAATGTAATGAATCCCTGTCAGAAAACTCGGCGGGATGAACTGACGCAGAGGGGTGTAGTATCCTTGATGGAAATCTCCAGCTCCATCTGGAACCTGTGGAAAAACATGAAGCACATCACCTTCCATCTAGAGACTCTCCCCAGGACCCATCTGTATTATCATTTCTGAGTTTTTGTCCATATGCTGCCATGTCAATGCACATATTGGCACTTGGAAAGCCTGTGCACAGTGTAACATGCTGCAACTGTGCAGCAAGAACTTCTCAGCAAAACTGTATTCCGAGTCCTTGTCACCTGTTCTGGCATCTCACTGTAGTTGATTTAAACCAGGAGCAGCCATCCTCTTTCTCAGTTACCCCTAAAACGTGTCAGGGAATTTCTAAACAACGACAAATCTATTATTGAGGCAGATCACTCCACCTTAACATCCACTAGTGAATTGTACTCAAAGCAGATCACATTATTAACCTAATTTCCTAATGTTTTCTCCGGTGTAATGTATCAAAATGCTGTGAAGTAACTGATAAGCAGGATGACTCTTCACGGTGACTTCAACAGAGAGAGAAGGCAGCTAAAACAAAGCAGTAATATTAGCACAGTAATTAAAAGTGCTACTCACTGATACAGTGGTTGCATTCCCTGGCACATAGTTGCTAGGAATGTGTCGGAATCCTCTCTGAAGTGATGTCCCTGGAGGTGAAGGTGCTTCCCCACTGCTTGACTCATTGATGGCAAATCCCAGGGAAAATGGATGGTAAGGATATACCCCAGAACAGCCAGGGTACACTTTTGGGATTTCTCTCTCCAGGTATTCTCGGTTGACAGTGTATTCTGGAGGAAAAGCAGGGTGAGCTAGGAAACAAACAAAAGAACAAACAAAAATATTAATGTAATTTTATGGAGTCATGTAGAAGTAGCTGCAGGAACAAATTCCACTCTCAGAGAGGAGGATCTGGTCCTTTGGTTTCATGTTTAACTTCCCCTGAATTTATTTTGTGTTTTTTTTCAGGAACTACAGAAAGGTACAGCAGATGACACTGTAATGCAGTTATTTTGCATTCTTTTCTGCCTTGTGTACTGTAAAATTTGTCCTTAGTCACGCTGCTGCAAAATCTTATTCCTTCAGTACATCAGCAAGAGCAAAACAACCTACCTTAACTTTTGACTCTAGCAGTACTTAAAGAAAAATTCCACAGAAACAGCAGAGTTCTAACTTTCTAGTGTTCTATTATCAGTGTTCTAATAATGCAGTCCTATCTGTCACTTCTTAAGTTAATTTACAGCACGCTCATTTTAGGGTCTTACACAAGCAACTTCAGCAGCAGAAATCAGTTACTTCACTTTTTATCTTGCATCTTGAATCCTATATGGCCTGTCTCAAGTCTTAAGAAAAGATGCAGAGTGGCAATTTGAATGTAAATAGAGTCCTTCTTGTCTGCTCGTCCTCCAAGATGGGCAGAGAAGGCAAAGAATTTCCTTTGAAAGGTTACCTTCTGGAGTACTATAATTTGTGCCTAAACCTTTACTGAAATTGATCAGCAGGTTAAAAATGTTAAGGACTGGCAGACATCTGTATAGCTACTGTCATCTATAAACATAATTTTATTCCAAAACAAAGCTAAAAAGGGGAAGTTATTAACAGTATTCTCTGGAGACTACGGGTGTCCAAAACAAGTGTTTCCCCTGGGCTTCTCAGGACATTTGTCTTGCAGGCTGTCAACTCTCAGACTCACGATTACTGCAGTCAGCAAGGATTTCTGTAACATTCTTATAGTAATAGAATGGAGTTACTATAATAAACTAGAGAAGTCACATAAAGACTGTATTAAAGGAAGCAGTTTAACAGAGGACAGACCATACAACTTCTCCACCTGCAAAGTCTATGCCCTGATCTTAAATACAAAATGCACTTCTACATCAAGTCACCCCAGCCAAATTTAGTTTTTGCTACAGGTACGAATTAAGGCCAAAAGGCTTTTTTCTTTTACAGTGGTAGCATAAAATGCTTGTTTCAGACAGCTGCAGCAGTACCTTCCCCATTTACCCGCCACTGCTGAGTTTTTTAGCATTTTTGTGGCTGGAATCTTGTGCCCGTGAGTTTATAAACAGAGTGACAGCACTCAAAGAAACACGCGGAGCAGGCTCAGTTTGGTGGCACTCCCAGACTGATTTCCCTGTCAGTGAAAAGCCACTCGCTCAAGCTCTCAGCGCCAAAGGGCAGCGAGGCCGAGCACGCTGTTCCCGCCCAGCGCTGCAGAGAGCGGGGCCGAGGGCGGCTCTCCGGGCAGCCCAGCCTGAGGAACCAGCGAAGCGCACAAGGGCCAGCGCTTGACAGGGGAAAGAGGACACTGGAAAATGCTAGAAGAGACTTTGGGACAGGTCCTTACCGTCGTCCCTGAAGGGAGCCGGCGGTGGCCCCCAGCACGCCGTGCCCTTGCCGCCGCTGTCGGGCTGGGCGCTCTTCTTCCTCTCGT
>JAHLSL010000008.1:4981680-5015338 GCA_025920805.1 Petroica traversi
CTGGGGGACTGAGCCGGCAGGAGCTGCGGGGGGGACCCCACGGGCGGGAGCATCGCCCTGTGCTGGTGCTGGCAGCGATGGGGGTTTGGGTGGGCTCGGCGTGCACGGGCAGGAGTGCGCTGTCCCCTACAGTAGTGCCCTAAAAGATGGTTTTCCATTTTGGCACTTTAACATCTGCGCCCGTTTTCATACCGCTCATGCTTTAATATGTGCAGGACTTCAGTCCCGTTTTGTTTCCAATTTGCAGCATGCTTCTCTTGATCAGGAGGAGTGACTGCCTCAGTAGGAAAAGAACACTTTCATCATTCTGTTTTTCACAAGAAGGTACTAAGATGAAGGTGGAAAGCAAATGTCATTCCAAAGACCTGTCTCCTTTCCTCTGAATTCCTTATTCTCTGAAAATAAAGACAGGCTTACAATTAGAAATTCAGGAATGCTCCAGTTCTAGTAATGCTTTGGAAGCACTTGTTATTTGTTACTGCTGGTGGCTGCAAACCCATGGTTTACACAGTAGCCCATTTCAGGAGAAAACTCCCCACTTTGTAACGGAAAGCACAACACTGGCTGAATTTTCTCACCTATACAATGGCTGTTTTAAAATCTTAAAGTGGCAATAACTGCTTCTGTGTTAAAGAGGACACCATAAAAATTAACCACCAACTAGTAGTGAAGCTTTCTGCTGTTCCAAGAAAACCAGGTAACATCTATCTGCTTGCTCTGAAACAATTCTTACTGCAATGGAGTTTGTTTCACAGAACGTGGCAAAAGCTCTTCCCTTGGTGCAAATCCTGCAAAACCCTTCAATACCCTGGGGGGTGAGACCCCAGCAGAGCAGGCCTCTTAGGGATTTGGCAACAAGTCTTGTTTGCAGTGAGCAGCCAGCTGCCCCTGTGGCTTTGCACTCCTGGAGGTTTCCGGTAGCATTTTGCCTCTCGGGGAGATGTTCTGTAAGTGTAATACCAGCGCAGGAGCCCAGAATTGCTCTTGAAAGCAATTCAGACCCAAATCCTCAAATGCACTCAACCCCTCGACCACTCAGTGCCATCCCAGCCTGCAGATTCGCTGTCCCAGTGGCAGACTGAGCCTTTGGCAGCTGCTCTTTGGGAGGGCTCTCAGCTGTGCCTTTGCTCCAGTCAGGGATCCTGTGCCCACCCTCCTGGGAATGCCAGCAGCTCCCTGTGCTCCCTGGCAGCTTTCCTGAGATGGCTTCCAAAGCTTGGTGTGGAGAGCCACCCTCGTGTGCATGAGCATGCGAGTGTAACCATTTCTTCCCAGTTCAGAAAGGCAGCTGCCTGATGTGCCTTCAGCAGAAGCTGCTCCTCAATGCAATCCTGAAGTGCAGCTTGCCTGCTCCAAAGCCTCGATCTTCCCAGACTCATTCTAAACCTTGACTCTGTATTAAATATAGACAGATAAAATATTCCCAATTTTATACTCCATATTTTTACTATATGCTGGGGATGTGCTAATTTAGCTGTAGAATGAAAGAGGGCAAATGACACATTTTAAAAACCTATAATTACATCTTTTCATAGATACCCAGTTGTGTTCATTTGGATACTTGAGCAGAGGGGGAGAAAGGTAGGCTACATGTATTTACCCCAGTAATTTTCTTTTCTGAGTCACATAATACTATTCTTCAAGACATTTACTTAAATACACAGAAATGTATCTCTTCTCTTTCAAAAATAATGTACCATCCATGGGCTGTACCAGTTTCTTCACTAATTAAACTGTATCTTTCAAAGTAATGTGGATTTTTCTTTTGAACAACTTTCACCTAAATATTCAGGATTATTATGCTCTCCATATTGTTTGTTTCAAGCATAACTAGACTTGCTTTTCATTAAAAAAGTGAAAAAGTTACTTTGCTTGTGAGGCAAATCCTTATTTCTGCAGGCAGTTCAAAGAATTCTGTTACTCCAATCCTGTTATGTGTTTGTATATATATTTGAGTTAGCTTAATCACACACTGTAAGAAAACCATAACAGAGAGAAGATAGAACAATTTGAAAATACATTTCTGGAATGAGGTGTAGACTTGTATGTGGATGCAGCTTCATGTCTATTATAATTTTCTTCTTTGTTATAATTTGAAAGAAAATGAGGCACAAAAAGACTCTTTAAAACTTAGTTTTCTCTAGCATTTTATGTAACATATGGTGGGAGCAGAACATAAAGTGTGTAAGGAGTTGTGTATTAAAGTAGCATTTATAAGAATTATTATCTTGCCAAAATGAAAGAAGGCAACCTGCTGACTTTGTGTTATTGAAATCAATTACAGTAATATCTCTATTCCTTTCCAACTTCTGAATCATATAAAGTGTGTGGTTTTGATATGCAGTTTGCTTTGTACATGAAACAGTGAGGAAAAACAATGACTTAGCTAAAAGAACAAATCAAAAGACTGCCATGAAAGTGAATAGCAGAAAATTGGGGTTTGGGGTTTTTTCCTCCTTCTCACACTTTCCAGCCAATATTCATACAGTAAATGTTTTTTGGCAAGAAAATTGTCTGACATTTCACAGAGCAACTGCGAGTTAATCAAGAAATTTGTTCAGTCTGAGATCTCCATTAATAACTATTTCCACACTTGATTCAAAATACATTTTCTTATACAATAAAAATCCAGAGTACCTTTCAAACTTTTAAGACATCACATATGAAGGTAAAATCCTCTATTCAAAAATTACCTTTTTATCTTTGTAGTTTGGAAGTATCCATTATGGACTGTTGTAAGTCATTATATAAAAACAGATATAGCAGTGGTATTATCAGGTCTTCTGCTTTATAACTGTGTGGAACTGTGTTTACAGCTCAGTCAGGGCAGAATCAACATGGGAGATTTACCTGCAGAGGCAGAACGGCCCAAGAAAGACTCTCACCTTCACCTGTCCTAGAAATAATTTGAAGAAGTAGCATATTCAGTATCCTCATATTTAGAAGCTCCTTATAAAAAATATGAAAGCCTTCCAAACATCCTGTGGCTGACCTGAGGCACCACATCCCCTCTTGCTGCTGAGCTCAGAGCTCATCCATCAGTGCTGCCACAGAACTGCAGGGCTCAGCTCTCTGCTGGCAAGCTCACGAGGGTGGCTGATCCTGCCCAAAGCAAGCCTACATGACAATGAATAAACTTCCAGTCACTTCTGGACACTGTATTTTCCACTTTTCTAATCAGTGTGATATTGTACTGTAGTAATTTTTTTCTTAAAATGTGAGGTAAAGTATAGCATAGAGACAGTGTGATATGATTATACTTAAAATTTGAAATGGCTGAAATGTGTTTGGGTTACATCTTTTTAAACCTGGTCACAGCTAAGTTCTTTAAATTGAAATAATCAGATTTAGGTTTTCAATTCTCTTTCAGCATCAATTCATTTATTTTAAAATGTTGTCTTCTGTAATGCAATTCCACTGAGAGGTGTGTGTGGCTTATTGTATTTAAAACAGTTTTAATGAGAACACAATTAGATGCTGACTTTCATCTGCTGTATCAAAAAGGTGAAACTCTATGCTGTGATAAGAGAAAATTGGATGGAGTTTATACATATTTTAAAGTCTTAAAAATGTATCAAAGTTCTATAAGCACTTCTGGTTTCTTTAACAAACACAACTAAAATAAACCTTGAGTATTTAAAGTTGAGTATCTTTTAAATATATAACAGTTCTTAAATATTAACAGCAGAGACTTTATTAGTAACACTGCTGTTTGTTTATTGTAAAAAGATCTTTATTTAAGAGAAAAGAAATAGTGATTAAACTAGGAACTCTGTGATCTGGTTATTTCATGAGTTCCAGAAGGGTGGGGTGGACCTGGAGAGAAATCAACCCCAGTGAGGAAACCAAACACATAGCAGTTCTTATTCTGCATCAATACACCTCTCATATAAGCAGGAAATAAAATGCATTAAGGGGAAAAGAGTGAGACAGACATAAAAACACACACAAACAGATGCTTTCCCCAAATAAGTGATAGTGTTTAAAGATCCCTATCTAGAAAAAAATAGATCCATGGTAAAAAACTCCTATGGGAGATGTTGAATAAGTTTGCAATAAATAAGGATCACTCTATCATCGAAATCTGCTTGTTTGCTTATATTTCCACATCTAAGATAATAATTATCCCTTCAGAAGAAATCTTTTGTTTCTTTAGAAGGTCGCCTTTGTAGGCATTAATAGAAAAAAGAGAAACTGAAAACCCAAAGGATAGGCCACTCTGGCAGTGCTATGGCAGCTGCAGGGGTGCCTTGGCTACAGCACCATTTTACTTCAGAAAGCTCCCAAATTTAATGAGTTTTATCCTGGAAACCACTCGGCTTGTCAATCAGTCTTCTGCCTAGAGAAACAAACACATTTCTAATCCAGAGTCCTCATTCTCCTTCCCCTCAGCTATAGTTCTTGTCATATTATCTTAGACACAAAGAACAGAAAATCACATTTGAATTCTC
The DNA here is from genome assembly GCA_025920805.1 of Petroica traversi. Classification (NCBI taxonomy): domain Eukaryota; kingdom Metazoa; phylum Chordata; class Aves; order Passeriformes; family Petroicidae; genus Petroica; species Petroica traversi. The sequence goes on from JAHLSL010000008.1 coordinate 4,986,132, forward strand.
CCAAACAGCAAAAAAAGGATTTCATGCAGAAACAGTCACGCTCTCCACAGTAAGTAGGTGGCCCGTTTAGAGTCATCTTTGCTTAGCACCTATTTTGTGCTGAAATTGTCATATTACCTTGTCAGCAAGCCTAAAGCAATGCTAATAGATGGATAAGGCAGGAGACAGCTGAAAGACCACTACAAACATCGAGTGTACTTGCTGTGGGCAAGATTCCATTTGTGATTGTCAACACTGGTACGTATCCCACATTTTCTAAATGCATTTCTGCACCTCACATCTGAATTAGATTTCAGAATAGCTGAAGTAACTTAAACAATGCAAAAGAAATAAAACCATCTGTTTGCCATTATTTCTTCCTCTTCAGCCTGGACCCTTCACAGATACTTCAGTGAAGCCAATAAAAATGAAATGACCAAATAGTAGTTACTTACCAGCATAGAATGAGAGAATATCATCAAAGTGTTTAGCTTGGAGACAGAACAGACAAGAGTGGTGATGATTAATCTCTGGCATGCATGCTAAAATTGATTTCTGGTATTCACACCAATAGAACATCATCTGGTCTTTGGGGATGATTCTGGGAATTGATAGACTCCCAGTGAGATGATAAAGCTTCTTGCTGGCTCCTTAACCCTGTAATGTGAGAGAGAAACTGGTTTGTAGTGGGGTAGAGAATACAAGCACCAAAAGTGATGAACTTGCATTAGCTCATTCCAGCCAGGTGTACTGAAGAATGCTGTTTAAGATGCATTCCTTCTCTTTGTTATATTTCCATACATTTTTCTATGGTCAATGACAAGATAATCTTTCCAATTTAATAGAACCTTGTAGATTATATATAGAGTATATGCCCATATATCTGAGCTATATTTTCACAGAAGACCACTGCAAATATGAACATAAAAAGCTACATTGAAAGGATGCCTGCCAGTCTCCAAAGGGAGGGAGTGAAGCTCTCCTGCCCTGACAGAGTTATGTCCTTGCTGTGTTAAGACAACTTGCATTTCTCTTTTTCCAACATGAAATGTCCTGGTGAGCTACATCAGCTGGCTCCTGGAACTTTAAAGACCACTAACACAATGTAGAAAGTAAACAGTGGAACAGTAAATAAAATCAATAGGGTATTGTCCTCTTTTCTATCTCCTTGATGCAGCAGATTTAAAAAGAAGTCCACTTATTCAACAGAGGACAGCAAATCACCAGTGGCAGCAGAGATTATGGACAAAGAAGACATGAAAGTAGCAGGCAGCTGACCAGCAGCTTTGACAGATATAATGGTTAGCACACAATAGTGTGAAGCCATACTTAAGTATTTTCACTGCAGAAATGAGAGGGAAACAAAAGAGGCACATTTTCTTGGCATTTCATACTTTGCAGTCATGAAATCAGACTGTCTTTCATCACAATAAATACAAGTATTTGCAAAATTAGTTACTACAAAGCATAGAAATAACAGAATCAGACAATAGGTTGTTAGCAGTCTTTCCTTTGAATCTAAACCAAAATTAATTTTAAGTCAGGAAAGTTTAGTTTGATTCAACTCCAGAAAACAAATAGAGAAAGGCACCAAATCATCCCTTCAATTTCCCTGGAGCTGTGGGACCCAACTGTCACTAAAGGTTGCCTGTAGCTGTAGGGTTGTGCTGATGGAACGATTGACCTCCACAGCAGTGGCTGCTGCAGGCAGTGCCTTGTTCAGCTCTTTCCTGGGCAGCAGCTTGGTCCCCTGGGTGACTGCTCTGCTCCCAGCCCTGGCCCTATGGAGCACCGTGCTTGGGGCAGCAGTGACAGCCCTCAGTGTGCTCTGACAGCCCCCAATGTGCCCTGGAGCCCTCAGTGTGCCCTGGCATCCTCCAATGTGCCCTGGCAGCCCTCAGTGTGCTCTGACAGCCCTCAGTGTGCTCTGGCATCCTCCAGTGTGCCCTGACAGCCCTCAGTGTGCCATGGTAGACCCCAATGTGCCCCGGCAGCCTCCAAAGTGCCCTGGCAGCCCTCAGAGTGCCCTGACAGCCCTCAGTGTGCCCTGGCAGCCCTCAGTGTGCTCTGACAGCCCTCAGTGTACCCTGACAGCCCTCAGTGTGCCCTGACAGCCCTTAGTGTACCCTGACAGCCCTTAGTGTACCCTGACAGCCCTCAGTGTGCTCTGACAGCCCTCAGTGTGCCCTGACAGCCCTTAGTGTACCCTGACAGCCCTCAGTGTGCCCTGGCAGCCCTCAGAGTGCCCTGACAGCCCTCAGTGTGCTCTGACAGCCCTTAGTGTACCCTGACAGCCCTCAGTGTGCCCTGGCATCCTCCAAAGTGCCCTGACAGCCCTCAGTGTGCTCTGACAGCCCCCAATGTGCCCTGGCAGCCCTCAGTGTGCCCTAGTAGCCCCCAAAGTGCCCTGGCAGCCCTGAGTGTGCCCTGGCATCCTCCAAAGTGCCCTGACAGCCCTCAGTGTGCCCTGGCAGCCCTCAGAGTGCCCTGGCAGCCCTCAGAGTGCCCTGACAGCCCTCAGTGTGTTTTGACAGCCCCCAGTGTGCCCTGGCAGCCCCCAATGTGCCCTGACAGCCCTCAGAGTGCCCTGGCAGTCCCCAAAGTGCCCCGACAGCCTCCAAAGTTCCCTGACAGCCCTCAGTGTGCCCTGGCAGCCCTCAATGCCCAGCTGCCCACAGCAGCAGGATGGAGGGAAAGGGCAGCCAAGGCCCCACAGCAGAATGTGAGGCCTCCACCCATCCAGAGCACAGCTGAGAGGAACCTCTCAGGCTTCTCCTTCCCCAGCCTCTCCCGTGCATGAGAAATAACAGGGAATACAGGGTCAGCAGAGGTGGGAAGTCATGGTGCCTGATGGTTGATGATGAGCAGTGATCCCACTCAATGAGCCTTAGTTTTGGCTGAACAGCTGTCTCTTTCTACAAGTGTATCATCATCTTTAAAATACCATCACCAGCAAATACACACATTTTAATTTAAAATGAAATACTGGAGGGCTGAAGTCTTATCAAAATCCCACATTTAAGCTGAGGACCAGAGCTGCATTTCTGGCAGGAGGAGTGGTAAGCCTGCTTTGTCATTCCAGTGCAATAACCCCAGGACAGGGAGTGGATTTTGTGTAGTGTCCCATCCATCAGGTGCACTGAGCTCTACCTCAGCCATCCTCTGCCTCTAGCAGCAGAAATGTCCTTATTCCTGAAGGAGAGTTTGCTTTCAAAGCACATTGAGCCCACAAATTTCACACTCTAATCAGTTTGCACACAACAGGGCTGTTGTCTTAGGATTCCCTTAACATGTGATGCCTGTTTTTCCTGAATAATGGATCAGAAAATGCTGCCCTGGAATACACTGTTTTTCATTATTATAGTAAACTTCCTCACATATTTAATATAAGATTTATCTTTCGATATATAATGGAATGAAAGCACTAACTTGAATACACATAATAAAGTGAATTAATGCATTCACAAAAAGATGAGCATTCCTGACTAAAGCTTACTGAAATCACATATTTACAATATTCGTATTTTATTTTAGCATTCTTTACCTCATAACTCATACAAAACCAAACAAGTTTGGTATTTTTGAGCACACTGTATTCCCAAGTTTGAAGTGTTGATAGTGACTCTTACTTGCAGTTGGCAGGAATGTTCACAGAATGCTGGCAGGCATCCAAAGATTTCCTGCTCTTTAATGGAAAATCTATACGTGTCTGTAGAGTACAAATCTGTACTGTATTTTAAATTATTAAAGAGATAGAAGAGTATATATAATGTATGCACCAATTAGACACAATATCTATCTTTTACAAAGAGTGCATCTTAAGAAAAAGAATTCATTTTCTTTAATAAAGGAATAAGACAACATTATAACTAAAATAAAATATTTGTGTCTGTTCTTAATTCAGACAAGTCTCAGCCAGCACACAGATCTTAATCGTCACTTTTCTCAAGTGTTATTTTTTAAGTGTTACCCTTTTAAAAACAAATTGTTAAAAAGCAAATAAAAGCATCATTATCTGTAGGAATTCTTATCTAAATGAGTCTCCCTTACTGTAAAAAATAGACACTATTAATATTTGTGTTGAGGGAGTAAATAAAGTGTAATGTGAATCTTTAAGAGTGATTACACAGGGGAAATAATTAGGCAGCCATCCTTGCAAAATTACATATTTTCGTGTTGATTTATTGGCCAATTATCATGACATTGATCTATCCAGCAGTCTTGTGATTCAAAATGGTGAATTGGTGAATTTTATAGATTTTTAATGCCTTGATAATAAGTCTGGGGAAAGAAGATTAACTGTCTTCATTATCTCAGTAAGAGAAGCTTTCCCATTTTTACAGCACTCTTCCACCTGTCCTAGCACTTAGACATGGAAAATAAAAATAAATGTTTGACATGAGATTTCAGGAATGCCTTGTACAGTTGTATTAATATTTTCATATATCTGTTATCCTAAAATATTTTAGGATTATGATCAGCTTTGCCACAGATGTCTTCACAGCAGTGATTCACAGGTAGCCTATGTTCAACTAATGGATCTCTTCCGTGTTTGGTTTCCAAATGCCAAGATCCTGCTGTTGGTTTTTCATACATACATTATATGCTGTTAAATTTCATTCCATTTCTGTTATTCCAGTTGTCACAGTATCTATTTCTTTCCTGTTTGAGCCTTTAATCCTCTTCTTTGTCAGTAATATCTCTCAGTGTTTGCTTTCAGCAGGATTTCATTAGCATACTCTTTTCGTGGCAGTCATTACTGCAAATATTAAATAAGGCAGATTCCAGTATTGATCCTTCAAGAATTACAATAATATCCTCCCTTGAGACAACAATTCCTCTTCTAGCACAACCAAGGGCTTTTCCTGCTTTAGCATTTTATTCACAACTTTCTTTGCAGAAGCCTGGTAGATCTTATCTGCATCACTTTCTACTGATTAAAGCAGGGGTTTTAATCAACAGAGATACAGCCCCTCAACCTGCTTCACCTTTGGTAACCTTAGCTTGCATTTTGTCCCATTTCCATTCTTTTTTCTACTCACATGGACGTTTTTCTTAAAGAAAAAAAAACCTTCTAGATTCTTGAATATCATTGAGGTCACTCTAATGTTTTCTGGTTATTCTTTTTTCCCCTTTCTGAAATCCTGGCAAGAGGTTTGCTTTTCAGCAGTGCTCTGCTACCAGTCAGCAGCTTTATTAAAAATCCTTGCTGCTGGACATGCAATTTCATGTGCCAGTTCTTTCAGAACCCAGGGACAGAGATTATCCTGTCCTTCCAATTTCAGTGCTTTAAGCTCTTTTTTTTTTTTTTCTTTAACCTCACATATGATAATTTCCATTTCAATATCCACATTCCATTTACATGTTACATTTTTTTTGTGGATAGTTTTATCTTTAATTGCGAAGCCCCTGACAAAGCAATTCTTACTAGGATTTATTTTCATAATAAAGGTCCTTTGATAAATCACATTTCTATGTGAATTATTAAGGCTTTGCCAAATTAAATTGAAATCCCATAGTTTTAGTTTTTGCATGACTTGCAAAGTGTCTCCCTTTTACACTGGTTTCCATGATGACAGTGGGGTCTACAGGGAGAAAAGCATGAGAACAAAATGATGAAGAACAGACTATGTGGTGAAGGAAGACAGAGTAAAAATGAAGTAAATGAGGGTCTGACTTAGATCAGTACTACAGTAGATGATGAATAGAAAAATAAAATTTATGTGGAGACCTGCAGGAGGAGGAAATTTCTATTTTTACTTTCTTTATGCTCACAAGAAGACTTCCAGAGTATAGGAATATATTGTTAATTAAATACATAAAAAGAAATTTAAAAAGAGAACAATAGACTTGTTGCCTAGAAAGAGCTCCCCTCTCTAGCTGGCAATCAGGAATTAAATATTGTGTAAGAGTTCTGGTGCTGTGGATGGGCTGTTTAGGCACTGTTAAACCAGAAGAAAGGAGAAACTGGTTCATATCCATCTCTTCAGTATAGACTATTGAAAACAAAAATGATTAAAGACAAAATCTGGCCTTATGTATGATCATTTTAGACTGACATAATGCAGAAGAGTCAGCTCTGACTTTTCAGTAGAGTAAAAAAAAGCTCTACCAAATTTTATGAAATTGCACTAAATTGATATCAGTACTGTCAAGTTTAAAAAAAAACAACCAAAAAACCACAACTCATGGAAGAATAGCAGTGTATGATTTCTTTCCAGCAGGGCAGAATCTGGCTCACAGATGTTCACGTGCAGGCAGATGGTGTTTGTGTGTAATACATGTACAGACAGATAGTCAGGCATAAATAGTGACTGCTAAAAGCATCATTTCAGAGAAGACTTAAAAGGAGAGTTTCAGTATATGCTCAGTTATTGTTTTTTTTCTAAATGGGTGCTCTGCTAAGTCTTTTCATCCACCAGAGTGACTTGACTGCAAAGACAAGGAACATCTTCAACTGTGGCATTTTCTGAAAGAAAAATAAGTTCTATGTAAACACGGAAGCAGGTCCTAGATGATGTGGACATTTTAGTCAAAAGGCTGTGAAGGAAACCACAAGGGCAGTCGACTCCCCAAAATCAGCCCCTCAAACTCACTGGGGCAAGCAGAGCTCCTGCTGTTCATGCTGCAGGTTTGAGGCCTGGTGCCCTCCCTATTCCCTGCTCTTTGTGTCTGCACAATGGAAGCCTGGATCAAGCAAACACAGGAGTTCCGTTTGAGGAACACGGCGCTCTGGCAGCTCTTGTGGGAAGCTTTGCCTTGTCCTCCCTCACGGTGCCCCTTCCCGCCCTGCAGCGCAGCCACCATTTTGCCTCATGAGGAGGTGCAAGGGCAGAGGCCTCAGGGCCTTCAGCTCCCCTCTCCGGCTCTGGGGCTGGTGTGCCCCTCAGGGTGCATTTTTATTGCAGTCTTCTTGCTCCTAAGCACATTTGGGTTGCTCAGGGGTCCCTGCACACACCTGGCAGCCCAGGTGCCGTAACAGAACTCTCTTTGTACCTCAGTGGAGGGGCTGAGGTGGGGAAAAGGAACATGATCATCTCAGAGGGAACATGGAACCCAGAGCTGCTACAGCGGTGTGCGGCACTCCTGGAAGGGAAAAACACCTAGGAAGAGAGCAAGAAATAGAAAAAGAGACAAAATATGGAGTAGCTAAAGTGGGCATTGCATTCCTTCCACAAAGGAAGCATGAACCCATCCTTCAAGGAGGAAGGTGAGCCAGGGGAGGCACAACATGGCCCCTGGTGAGACAAGCCCTGCCTCAGCCTGGCAGATGGTGCAAGGCAGCAGTGCCCAGGAGGAGCAGCCCCAGGCTGAGGGGATCCCAGCCTTCAGGGGAAGAAGCCGCTGAGGAAAAGGTTAGGTTTTTTAACTGAGATGTTTCTTTCTTCTTGCTCTTCTGGCATTTGCAATGGTTCTTGTCTGTAGCCACCATCATGGCACCTACTGTTTTTGTAGTACCTGGGATTGAGGCAACAGTACTTGGTTGCTGTGGGTGGCTCATTTGACCACAACTCAGGGGGAAAAATGAGAGGGGGAGAGGGAAGCACGCTAAACCAGGAGGTTACATTCTCTCAAAAAATAAGTCTCCTGAAACCCTCTGCTCCTCAGCCCTTCCTTGGCCAGGAGGCTTCTTCAGCCTCCTTAGCACCGGCAGAGTTTTGTGGTTATAAACTCTTTTGAGGATGAAAGGGCAGGGGCAGGAGGGCAGCAAGGGCTACCAGCCCCTGGCAGCACTGGCCCTGCTTTGGAGCCTGGCACCAACAGCTTCATCCATGGCATTGCCAGGTGTTTTTTTGCCAGCCAGGGCCCTTCCCGTGGGAGCTGATGTGCTGCTGCTTGCAGTCTCTGAAAGCTTGTGACAGGATTTCTCTGTGTTGCGGGTGGATCTAGATAAAGAATCCATGGAATGGGTTGCAGGGGGTGTGGGTGCTCATGTTTTCTCAACACAGTGCTGTTTCTAGAAATTCAAACTAAACTAGACAGGTCTGTCAAGAAAATGTTATAAGTCCCTGCTCAATCTTATTTCTTTATGCCAGGCATTTATGCTTTGTTTCTGTCACAGTGGCAGGTGGAATTTTCATAGGGATAAAAGTATTCTTGGAATTATTCAAGGAATAATTAGAAGAATATTATGGATTAGGTGGGTGTTGCCTGTGCAAGGACAGAGCCAAAGCAAAACTAGTGAGGAGAAAGAAAAGGCTGCAGTGACAACTTTGTCCTATTGCTGGTTGTGTTCTCGGTGACCTGTAAAATCAACAGAGCTTTTAGTGTTTACAGTGCATCAGGCATAATAATATAAAAAATTGTACATGCACGATACATTTGGAGAGAATGGAGTTGAAAGCTTCAGGAAGCACAGCCATGTCCAAAAGAAGCTGCTGTTCTGTGCATGCAAGGTCTGTGTTCACGGCCCTGGATTTCAGAGTACAGAACTTGTGCCCCAGGGGCCCTTCTTGGTTTACTGGGTCCTTGAGACAGCTGAAAATCATCTCATTAATGTCATTATTGATAGCAAAGGAAACGTACTTAAATTGCTTTTCAGAGAGGATAAAACACATAATTAAACATATTTCAGAAGCCTTTTTAATTATATGGGGTCTATTTTTTTATCTTTCACTTGAGCTCCTGAATGTCTTTGTCTATCTAAGCAGACAATACATTTTTAATTAATAGCCAGTAAAGACCTCAGGATAGAAATAGAATCCTACAGAAAGATTTCTGTTGTGCTTTATTATATGAACAAATCTCCAAAGAACAGTTTTAATGTCCTAGTTTTTCTCTTTGAATATTCTTATCCCTCTGAGTAGATTCCAGCTTGGACAGAGGTTAGTGCACTTGATGCCTGGCTGGGTCATTTTGCTGTCAGGTGAAACTGCACTTGCCTGTAGCATTCTTTCTCTTTGTTGGAAAAAATGTGTATTTTTGACCCCACACATCCCCTTTTCTCTCTGTAGCCAGCAGCCTGTGAGCCATGCTAACACGGCCAGAGCATTTCCAGAGATTTTCCTGCAGTGGATTCCTCATAAAACTCAGAGCTGAGCAGGGCACCCCAGGCTATGGAGCAAAGTGTTGCTGCTGTCCATCCCTTCATTGTTAGTGCAGTGATAAATATTCCTTTTGGGGACCACTCAACACTGGGAGCTGTGTTCAAGATGGCAAAAAAACTGAGTTCCTTTGAGCACTTTGCTTATAGGGCTGCAAGCAAATGAATTGATCACAACTTCTCTAATCAATGCAAGAGGCCTTGTCAGGGATGTACAAATCACATCTCATCCACCCTTTCTCTAGAATGAAGAGACAATAAGATATACTTATTTCCAAATCTCAGTGTGCAGCCACTGCTCTGTCTCGATACAGTTAATTTCAAAGAAATTGTTTGTTCTTTCTGCCTTGTTTCCAGTGTTTGGAACTTCAGATGTATTCTATTTCCAAATGCCCTGTTATTGTTCATACAGGTTTAATTTGCCTCAGTCTCTCTGTAACAATCTGGTATCATTTAATTGATAAAACAATTTAGTTCATTTTAAAGAGAGCTCACATTAAACCTGTTTTGATTGCTTTTCGTGCTGAATACCAAAGATGAAGTCTTGAGTGATTTCTGTTTTCTAAAACAGAGTGCTGAATGTCTTTTAAGGAAATGCTAATGGCCCAGACAACAATGACTTTACTCTGATACATCTCATTTAGTCCTACTGAAGTGAAGGTGGAGCTGTCTGACTAAAATCTTTTGCAAAGATACTTCAGTTTCTACAGAGAGATCTATTTGTCTTCATTTTCTAAAGAAGCTTCAAAGTGTGTGACAGATACCAATTCACTCCTGATGTGCTCAGTCTGGGCAGTGCATGCCTCAAACTTGGGTGTGCTCTGCCTTCATCCCAGCCCCTGGCACTAAAACTCATCGACATTGTCTGGTTTGTTCCCTGAGCTCGCTGAAAAGCCTGGGAATGCCCGCACAGGGGTGGCTGTGGCACTTGGGGACAGTTTGGGGACAGAGAGGGCAGAGAGCGATGCCTGAACTACACGTGGGTACAGGATAAACAGGATACACCCTTAGCCCTACCGTGTGTCCCAGCGGCTCTCGGGGGGTTTGTTTGTCCCTCCTTACAGTGGGATTTACCCAGGTTTGCACCAGCGCTCAGCTCCGAAGGCTGCGGGATGGTTCCCTATAACGTCGTGCTGCCTTCGGATCAGTAGATGGAGCTCCAAGATAAATCGTCCCGGCCCTGGAGCGTTGCAATCAATTAAACATAACAGCTGTTAAGAGACCGCAGTAATTACAAGGCTAAATGATATCCTTAAATAATCACTTGGGATTTATACATCTTATTCCTTAAATCTTATCATACATGCATAGAGGTTTGTTAGAGAGAAAAATAAAATTAATTCTGTGCCTCTCTGCCAGATCTCTCTGGTGTCTTTCCAAGTGTTTAGAAGACTGAATGATAGCCAAAGTCATACATGTACTCTTGGCTACAGTGCTTTTTCTTCAGCTGCCTACAGAAATCCAGTTTATAGAAACCTGCTTATGATAATGTGCTTTATTTTTAACCCTCTTAAATTCACTGCATTTTCCCCATATAATATAGAAAAGTTGTACTGACTTCTGTGTTTTTTCCCACTTTACTGTGTTGGCCCTTGGTTTCACAAATTATAGTCTGTATTTAGTGGTATAATCATTGTGCAAAAATGTGACCCTCTACTTCAGGGTATTTTTCATTATTAAATTGTCTCTGACCTCTACCATTCATATATATGCTAATTGTTCCCAGTGTTTTAAAGCATCCCTTAAAATTTTGGGAAGAGGAGTCTGTTGAGTTCTTGATAACAGAAGAAACATCAACAATAAGAATTGCCACCCTCAACTGTGGTGGCTATAAAGAATACAGATGTCCAACAATATTTTGATTGTGACAGCAGTAAAAGATAAACTGTCAGGGCACGAAGAAATGGTCTTAAAGTTATTAATTAAATTACTGAGCATATGACAGGAATGACAATTTGTTTTATAAGAATTTGAGCTTTGGTAAAAGAATTCTCAGAGAGATAGAAACTAATTAGAACAGCAAGAAGATTGCCATGCAGCTTCTTTCCAGGTAAGTGAGAGGCTGTGAGAACAGGCCCAGTGTTTTGGAGATCAGTGAGAAAAAAAGGATTGACTTTTGTAGGAAACCTGGATTAAGTCTGAATTAGTGTCTGGTTGTTCCCAATGTGGGATGGGAAATGCTGCTGGTTTTGTCTTGTATTTGGCTCTCTGATAACCTCAGGAAGTTCAGTGAAGCCAGGGCTACTCTGTATTAATTTATTGAGACTCTTTTTGCATCCTGTTAGTTAACTAAACATGTGCTTGCTTCTTCTGACATGTGAGAAATCCACGGAGAGGCATTAGCCATATTATATATTAATGTAAAATGAAATGAATGGTGATGTGAGCTAATAGGCTGGGCTTTGAACTTTGGCTGCAGTAGGGAGGATTTCTTGCTTGTTCTTCCCACTCAGACAGAGGGATGGTAACCTTTAGGTAGGTGATGGGAAGATGCTGGCATTCAGCATTGCAAATCCCAGCAGGAATTGCTGAGATGATGGATCACACACCCTGGGCACCTGTTTCCATCCTCGCTTAAATTCCTTCTGGTGATTTTCCCAAGGCTGCACCTCACACTGCAGTTTACCTTCCTGTCCCCTTGAAGGAATGAAACCCAGCGGCGAGAGAAGAGCAGATTGACAGTGAAAATGATGGGACACAGATTTATTATGAATATTTCTCAGAGAGGTCATTCATTAGAGTGCACAGCTGACAGTGAAAGTTGAGATAACGTTTCTTCCCATGGGAACAAGGCCAAGCTGGAGAGGACAGAAGCCCTCACTGAGCTCCCTGCTGCCCCACACTGCAGGTGAGCAGGAAAATGCAGATGTGTGTCCTGCTCTGAGTCTCTGCTGCAAAATGCCAGCGATTTAGGGAACCAGCTCCCCCCTTCCCCAGATCTTGGGCCATGCTGCAGTCAGTGCACATAAGGAGCTGGGCATAAGCTATGTTTGCTAGAGTTTTGCAGTGGAAATTTTCTCTGAGGTTTTGCAGAGTTCATCTGCTGTGACCCCCTTGCAATATTTATGGAAATGTTTGGCTGAGCTTGTGAGGATCTGTAAATCCCCAAGAGACCTTCATGCAGGATTTCCATTGATACCCCTTGCAGTTAACTTTCACCAAATCCTTGGGTATCTAAAAAAAAAAAAAAAAGACCTCAAAGGGGAAGGCTTTAAAAAAAAAGGAAATTAATTGGGTGGGAAAAGCAAAACATCTTCTGCTGTTTGAAAATTCAATTCCATACAACTGTAACCCTTGGTACTCAGAGCAGCAACTTTAATCAGAACTGTGGCCGATTTTTTTAGCAATGTTTTGTACTGCAGTCCAGCTTTGCTATTAAAACCCATTCTTCCATTATGCCTTGGAGGGGAGATGGGTCTTTTGGGAATAACATAAAGCATGTATATTGAATTTCTTTTTTTAAAAAAAGAGGTTAAAATAGCAATAGCAACCTTGTCAAAGAGCATTGGCTGGGGAGCAGCTTGCAGAATCCAATAGCCCTTGGGCTTGCCTTCAATGGTCCAGTCTCATAGGTGGTTCTGAATCCTTGGCAGTACTGTCAGTGTTGATTGTTATTTTTAATTATCAAGGTAAACACCGTAAGTTAGATGACAGCTAAGAAGCATGCCTTGTCAGTTATCTGAAATGCATTAATATCTGAAATGCATTAATGGTGAAATTTCCATCCTCTAAAACCCTCTGGGATTTTTTGGAAGAAAGGAAAGGACAGACATGTATATGATGAAGTCTAAACAGAGAAGTAATAAGATTTTGGTAAGAAATTTCTATGGAACAGAACCTGAGTTCTTAAGCCAGCACAGGTGAGTTTGACTGTGAACTTCCTGATCAGAGCTGGTTTAGTCCCCATGTACCTGCTGAACAGCCCCTTCAGGGAGAAAAATAGAGAGTGAAATGGTTTCTATTTAAAACATTTCATTGCTTCAAGTTGAGGCTGGTCGCACAAAGTGGAGAAGTAAGCTGAATAAGAATGATATCAAGAAGCTTCACAGGTAAAAAGGAAATACAGAATAAATCAGGAGTGTCTGACATTTCCCTTTCCACTTGGCATAAACCAGCAGAGTAGCAAGAACTCATTATAAGCAGTGCTGTAGGAGAAATTCTCCTGGAAAGATGCTGAATGTTCATTTTTTTCATTGCACCACCTGCCCCAAGGCCAAACCTGTCCAGAATTTTAAACATGCAGTCCCAGGCAAAAGTGTTAAAACCAAGCACAACTTATTTAGCTTTTCTTGAGTAGGAGCAGTCTGGATATAGACACTGAAGTTTCAGGGAACTTGCTGTCATATGTTTGTTAACGTGAGTGAAAAATCAAGTGCTGAGCCAAAATCTGGCAGCAACAGGAGGGAAAAACTCAGGGGAGGGGACGCAGGTGCTTCTGAGAGCAGGAAAATGATACTCAATCCCATAGATCTCCTGCATATTCCAGCAGGACCCACAGACACTCAATGCTCTCTGACCAGAAGACAAGGAGGCAAGGGGCAGAAACACAAAACTGCAAAACAGAACTGTGGCTCCCTCCTTGTGCTTTGTCTTTCTGCAGCCTCTGCCTGGGAATCCTGGAGCCTTCATTTATCATCCTGAAGTACTGAAATCTCTCCCCGGAAAGGTTTCAAAGGAATTAGGGAAGAGCAAAGAAATAAAGAACATATCTAGCAATGGAATTCCAGCTCCTCTCATAAATTGTGTGCTGGCCTAAGCTTTAGCTGGAATTTCAAGGCAAATGCTAATGGTCTGATAAGACTTATAGTCATGGGAGGGTTTTTTTTAATGGAAATAGCATTGATAATACAGTGAGTGGTTCAGGAAATGATCCACTTTAGACTAAAACTTCAAAGATAGACAGGAAAGGCTCATTTACTGGAGAAACCGCCCATGTAAAATAATATGCCTGAAATCTCTCTGACCAAGGAGACAGCTTATTTCAGAGATAGTCATCCAAGACCTCAGCTAGTGGAAATCAGCATAGCTCGACTGATTGAATCCTGTGAAAACATAATTGGGTAGAGTATCCCCTGCACTACATTTCTGGGAGAGAGGTAAGAACAGGTCCAGTTCTTGTGGCAAAGAGGGCAGAAGCTGTGACAAGGAGTAATATACAGGAGAGACATAATGAGAAAGAAATACATTTGTCCGTCAAAGGATTCAAAACAGTTTGGAACAATAAAAAAAAAATGCAATATAGCTGATCATTTTTGAGAAAGTGCCATTAAAAGGCTGATCAAAAACTCCATCTGATTTTGCAATAGAAAAGATTAAGTAAAATGATACCATTTTCAGTAGAAAATTGTAGGGAGGAAAAAGCAAAAGAGCTCAGCTCTCGCTCTGCAGAATAATTACTAAGAGATACCTACTCAAGCTTTGTTCTGTCAGAGATCGTGATAACACTTACAGAGATACAGCCAGACTGTCTGTTTGCCTAGGCAGCATTAATATAAACCACATCATTTAGAAACTACCTCTCCAGATTCCATCTCCAGATAGAAATCTGCTAATGAACCATGATTCAGTTATATTCCTAATCAGGAAAATGTCTTTCAAGCTGTATTCCAACTGGGCAGTGTTTTGCTTCCTACGTCCCAAAGCCCAATTAAACATTTTGTATGCAGCTATGCTATAGATAATGAATGTACTGTACAAGTTAAATCAATTTTGGTGAGAAAAATAGCTTATGTTCTGCCATTTCAGTAAAAAGCCAAACTGCTGATTTGCAGGACCCCTCTAAAATGGAGTCCTACAGGGAAGAGAGCAGGGATTGTAAGTCTGGGTGGCAGCATGACAGTTCATGGAATTGGCCATTGCAGAAATTGGTGCCTGATCTGATTCTGCAGCATGTCAGTCACAGAACAGTAATACCACACTCTTAGTGGGCTCCACCAGAGATAGATTTGGTCCACTTAACTCAGCTAAAAGGTCTGGGAAGGGCAAAGTCCTATCAGTAAAACCTGGAAATGGCTGGGAAGCATAAATTCATCCATTAGTGGAAGGCAGGACTTTGTAACCCTCTCCTCTCATCACATGGGTCTACTCGGCTGCTTTTTTACCAGGTCAGAATTCTGCATTAAAATCTTCACTGCCTGAGTTTAAATTAAATCCTCTCCATCCTGGCAAAGAGAAAATACAGAGGAAATCCTAATGCAAAAATATCCATATAGTTCAGAATCAGGACAGAATCCAACCTCTGCACCAGACTTCAAAGAGTGAACTACTATTTTAATGCATAGCATTTTTCAGGAAGATCATAAAAAGCTTTCACAATGGTTCTCTCCTGGTATAATCAGGGAAGCCAATTCACTCCAGTCAGAAAAGAGTCCTAGATCCTAGCAGCATCTTAATACTAGGATTTAATCAACATCAGACCATTTATCAGTCCAGGTTTCCCCCCAAAGATAATTGGGTTTACATCTTGTCCACCAAAGATTAAAAAGAAAAGTTTTCAATACACAGTGGGGGAAAAAGCTATTTGTTTGTATCCGTAAAGGCCTTTTGTTGCCAGGTATTTTGGAGCACCTTATTTTTCAGGCTGTTTCCTGATGGCTTGAATTCTGATTACTTATCCTCAGGAACTCAGTATGATATTAGTTCCACTGATCTTGTTGACTTTGCTTTCATGTGCAGCGGGTAACGCTGGGGAAAAGCAGAAAGGATGGAGTCATTATGGATTCTGAAAGAAGTAAAAACAAACACCCACCACAGAACACTTGGAAGAACACAGGACACCCTGCAGCACTGCTCTGCTGTAACAACCCACTCATCCCCACAAGCCTTATCTCTGTGAGTGGGAAATGTGCTGGCAGTAGACAGGCTTGTGTGAGAGGTGCAGCCTAAGCCTCCAGGTAAAGGTAAGTAAGTCAGTGCTTTCCAACAAAAGGGACTGCACAAAATGCAAGGAAAAGGCAGAGTTAGTGAAAATAAAGCTGAATGGGACAATAGTGAGATATGTAAAGAAATGCAAGCATGACTCTTGCTAAGGCTGCAATCCAGAGCTTATTAATTTGTACAGACATTTTCCATTTTATTTAGTGGTATTTTCAAACCCCATATCTTGAATTAGGATCAATCGAGCTTTTATTTTACCAGTTTCACAGGGTACAAAACCTACTGGTCCATAGAAGCAGAAATGGAAGATGTAATGGTGTTGATCCCCTCCCAGAGCAGTGGAATGATCTGCACCATTGTGGAGAGCCCATCGGTCTACTCAAGGCAATTTGTAATGAGATTTTGTGTGGTGTCAGCAGAGCTGCACATCAGGGAATAGAAGGACAGAGCAAATTATTGAGACAGACAGGCAAAGTTTGCTTGAAGAAGTAACTATGCAGTTAGAATTTGTTATATGGCAGCTACACAGGGCTGTAAAAATATCTGGTAGAATACTGATAAATGGCTAAAATGAGGATTTTCTGATGAGCACTATGGATCCCCATATCCTTTATCCCACCCACTGATCATTCTATCTTCCTGTGAAAGGTCCACAGGGAAAACATCCACAGATCCAGAAACTTTGCTGAGAAAGGACTCATGAACTTATGTGGAGAGGCTTTGTAATTGAAGATCTTCAGCAAAAACATAACATGCTTTCCTACCCTTGCCCAAAACAGTTTCTGTAGAAGGAGCTGTAGAAGACAAATGTGATGCTTGGAGAAATACTTTCATTAAAGAGGTTCACAGGCAATGTTGTTGGTCAGTTTTTAGGTGTCTTGTGAAAGTAATAAATAGGATTTAGCAGCAAATGTGCAAGTAGGGGACTGTTCTGTGGCAGCCCTCTGCAAAACAAAGCAATAAATACAAACCAAAAAATGTCAATGTTGTATAGCAGCTCCTAAAGGGTCCTGTCACTGTGGTTATGGTCAGCCAGGGATTGCAAACACCAGAGCTCCCTGTGCACATTTAATGTTTCTCTGCTCTGGCACAGCAGCAGTCTTGGGGCAGAGCCATCCTGGGGCATCCGTGGCTCTGGCTATGAGAGGAGACATTGAGTGACAGGGAGGCAGTTGCTGCAGAATCCCCAGTTTTCCTAGCCAGCCATCCCTTGGGAAATATGCACTCTTACTGTAAGAGTGAACTTGTTGGATTGCAGTTCCCAGTACCAGCCTCTGCTCACCAGCCTTCCTTTAAAATAAAGTAAAAATGACAGGCAGTCAGCCTAGCTCTGTATTAGAAATGAGTATGGCTGAGGAAATCATGTTTTCTGTAAATAAAATGGAAGCATCTTGGCTATGTTTTTTTTTGCCACCTAAACAGCTTGATGTCCTTTATTAAGTTCTTTGCGTAGAAAATAGAGAAAGAGAGGGAAGAATTAAAAAAGCATTCCAGTGGTGATGCAATTATAAGCTGATATATCAGTCCATGAGGAGCAGAACCACAGAGTGCAAAGCTGTGAATGCTACAGTGCAGCTGAAATTACATTATTAGAGAGTAGATTTGGCTTTGTTCTGCACAGCAGAGCCTGAAACAGTGAAAAAATGTATGCAATTATTCTCTGTTTTGGGTAAGCATTAAACATTCAGATGTGAATTCTAACAAGCAGTATCCTGTGAAAGAGATCCTTCAGTAGTGTGGGGTCTGGGGAAGAGAGACTTAACAGACAGCTCATAAGTCATGTGGCAAGGGCATTGATGGCTCGCAGTCCATCCAACTTTTAATTCAGTGTCCCTCTCTGCTGATTTCTGGTGAGAGCTTCAAAAAGCCATGACAGCTGACTCTGAGAAACCCTTCTCTAACTGTGGGTAGTAATTCCTCGTGGAGGTGCTCGCAGTTACTCCTCACTGCCTCACCTGAGAAGGCTGAATTCTCAGAGGGGGGAGCAGTCACGGTGTCCTCACGCTTCGCTTCCCATGGCAGGCCCTGATCCCAGCAGGGCCTTGATGTGTCACTGGCAGTGAAACCCAGAGCCAGCAGCTCGGGTGAGTGTGAGGGGAACGGGCTGGCCTTGTTTCATCACAAGGCAGGGGTGATACTCAGTACTTTTCTTAAATGTAGGTGATAAAGATCAGAGGCAAGTGGAACATGAACTTACTTCCCTTTGGGGAGAAGCCTTGAATGTTTCCTTCTCAGGAGAAGCGTGTTTAACAAAATACAAACTTTTCAATCATGTCTGTAACAAGCTGCTGCAAAAACTGCCACGACTTCAGTTTCCAGCAAAAAGAGAAGAGCCTGCTTTTACTGATACAGGCTTGCAAGCACAGGCGTTTCTAGGGACTCTGTGCCTCTCCTGCATTTTGCATCCTCTTTTTGCTACTTTATCTTGGATTTGGACTGACAGTATCACTGCAATGGTCTGGGGACAGCGTGCCTACGTGCAGTTTTTTACCTGAAAGACCACTATGTCAGCACAGCGTTTGTAAATGTTAGTGCCACAGGAATGCCTTGGAATGGGCTCATCAGTATGCATGCAGTAGCTGCTGAGCACAAATATGTATGAAATTCTGATCATTGGTATTGAAATGGTGATCCTGAATATAAATTAGAAGGCTTCTAAATACATCAAATTTCAGTTAAATGAGAGCTAAGTAAAGACTGCATTTTTAAATTATCGTTGTCTTCCATTTTAAAAAAGCAAATCTGATGTTAGTTGGTTCTTCAGACTAGATAAAGCCCTTTAGGGATGTAAAAAACACATTATTAACAGAGACATTTAAATTTGAAAAATAATTGCCTAGGCATAAACAAGACTTTTATCATGCATGTGAAGCTTTTAAATCTTTAGATCTTGTTGAGATATGGCAGATAGGATATAAAAACGCTTATCTGTGCAATACTTTTTTGCTCAGGGAATAAATTCTCAAGTTAATTGATTATCCTAAACAAATAAACCCTAGACAGAGAATTCAGTGTATCTTATTCCAGCTACCACTTGTGAGGGCTTTGTCTTTACAGCTTGCTTGCTATGGCATCTCTCTGAAAGCCAGTAAATCATTGGACATTTTCATCTTCCCCCATCTTAAAGAAGAGAGAATTCCCATCATCAGGGATGTAGAAAAACCAACAATTTTTTCTCCATTCCCTTTGCAGAGGAGCTGAAATGCACTTTCCCTTTGCATTGTTGGCTGTGATCCTGTGAGCAGCTCTTCATTCACACAGCCCCACACAGGGAAGACACCAGTAACTTGTTTTTATCAATCCTCATCTAGCAAACCTCTTTAATTAACTGCCTCTGAAACAGAAGTTTTTTAATTCAACCAGTGAGAAGCACACAGTGTGTTAGTACTGCATATGTTCAAATCACCATGATGTTAATATCTGATTAGCTTTCTGTTCATCTTAAGCCAGTCTATGCTTAACATATCAAATAACTCTGTTTTAATTGTGAGAAAGGAGAATGCAATGAATAGTAGAAGAAATAATGGGAAGAATAGTAGAAGAAAAAAGGGAAAGCATGTCTAAAATTCAGAATTGCCTGGGGGTAGAAATTCAGAAGGCAGTACTTTACTCCTAGAGTATTGTCTCAGTCTCTGACAATGGTACAAGATGGATCTGTGAAATCAAGCACTGTCTTTGTGTATGGACACAGGGGGATTTGGGAGGACAGTCTTATTTGGGAGATAAGAGAGCACTCCCTTCACTCTTCTCCACAGCTCAAAAATATTTGTGTGTCTAAATTGTGGGTAGACAGTTGCCAGGCATTGAATGCTTGTTTTTAATGATTATACCTATATAACCAGATTTCTGAGTCAACCAAAAGGAGAAGCTTTCTTTTGCTGTAATTTCACAGTTAAATGCTGAAACAGGGGCACTGCTGGAGGTATCAGAATATGAAGTACACATTGCTTAGTGTGCAGTACAGGCATGTGGCAGCACATATGGCATTACATGTGAACACCAAACAATATGCTCAAACCCCAAAGAGTTTGCAGGAAGTCAGAGGAAGCACAAGTAGGTGACAACAATAACGAGCAGGGAAAGAGGAACCCATGGAGCATGAAAATGCATTCACTCCCCTTCTCCCAGGATGGAAAAGGGAACACAGCTGAAAGCACAGAAGATTGTCTCCAGCAGATCCAGGGGCTGTCTTGGACTCTCAGGAGCTACAGCTGCTGGTTTGTTGGTGTTTGTGTTCCCATCCTGAAATTCTGTGGACTCTCACTCAGCACCCACTGTGATTCTAGAATGAGGAACACTACAAAGCAAAGGTCACTTTTTGAGGATCCCAGCTTGTACCCAGCCCATATCGAACAGCAGCAGGTCAGAGTGCTCATGCTTAGCACACCTAAAGTTAAGTAACACTTAAAAAGATTTGAAGTAGCTGCACTTACAGTTCCACCACAAAGACAGTGGCTCTATTTCCCAGATCATCTTGTGCCAATGCATTTTTGGAGACTGAGCTAATACTGCTGCTTGTTAAATCTCAGAGGCTCAGGTAAACTTTTATTTGAAGTGTGTTCATGCCAGTAGCAAAAGTCTCTGTCATAAACCAAAATTCATACCTTTAAAAGTTCATTGACACATCATTTGAAAAGGACTTTTATTTGGAAATGGCACTACACATACAAAACCTTGATTGAAAGGCAGAGCTACACATAAATATACAGCAGATCACAAGGTGTATCAGCTTATTGCAAAACTTGCTTTTAGTTTTTTGCAGCGCTCTCAAACCATCTCTAATATTTAACAACTTTTGCAATCACATATTTTCATTTGTTTCAATGGAGCTCCTCCGCTTCCACTGGTGAAATAATGAGGAGACTGCAGTGCCATATTTGTACTCGGAGTCAGGGCAGGATGTCAGGATCACAATCTGTCACTTCCCGTGGTAGGCATAAAATGAAGATGATGTCAGGCCAAAGAGACAGTCTCCAATATCAGTCTTAAACCCAAGGATTTAACAAGCAGCAATTAAAAACTTTCTTCAATATAAGAATTCCTCAAATCAATGGTATTAAGTTCTGTTGTTGATTATCAGGTCTGTGTTATTTAATTTCCCAGTATTTCATGGCAATATATTTCTTCTTTCTACTTGAAGGATGAGGTTAGAAGTAAAATCAGGAGCCTTTCAAAAGGTGAATTATTTGGAGTAGCTGAAAATCATCCCTCTGAGAGAGAAGTACTTACAAGCACAAATCCTACTGAAAATTAGGAGGCATTGCAGACACTTTGTGCTAGCCATAGAAGGGGATCCAATATGTGTTTTTATGGGCTCTTTAATGATGATAATGTTTATACAATCAGGAATCATTTTTAAGAAGAGAAGGCTTGGAAAAAAATCACAACACTCCAGTGGAATGGCATTTCCACCTGCAGCTGTGACAGTTAATGTTTTATTGATAAGATGCAGGTCTTGCTGACTATCATACATATCCTTTACTTCATTTCCTCTGCAGGCAGCAAGAATCCATCATTCACATTTTTCTCTTGGCCAACATCTGTCTAAGGCAGTATTCTCAGTATGTGATACTGGAACAACATCGTATCTCATATTATTAAGTTGATGGTTAAATGCTCAATCCTGTTTAAGCCCTCTCAGTGGGCAGAGGGGCTCCACAAAATTTTGGATGTGCATGAGCCCCTAAAATTCTTGATTTAGGAAAGAAAAACTGCTGATCATCTGCAAAAGTAATCAATTATTTTGTACCTTTCTCTCTTACCCACAGTGCAAAAGTGAAGGTGTAGACACAATGAACAATGATAAAGGTGACAGAAATGTTCGTGTACAAAGCAAAGTCACACTTCTTTCCAAGGATGCTGGGATGGAAATCTAAAAACCAGTGGAAGAGTGGGTTCAGCATCTTCAGTGAGGCAGTCTCTGTTCACTGACAGCAAATTTCACTCTGTGCAAAGACCTGTGCACTATTTCCACATCCCTTGGGTGCAGTATCAACCCTCTCAGTGGGAATAAATGAGTTCAGTTCACTTACCTTCATTCTAATTTCTAATTCACTGACTCAACTCACTGGTCAACAGTCATCTCTTGTTTCTGTCTGGGCATCAGAACTACACCTTATTCATATGACACTCCTCTTATCTGAATCCTTTTTGCAATAATTGTAGAAAATAACTTGTGTTTTTTATGAGGACACAAAGAGAAGCCTGACTTGAGGTACAGCCAGGAAAATTAGGAATGGAGGCCTATACTTCTACTATTGATGGATAATTTGATAAAACTGCACACAGGAATTTTGTATGTGTATCCTTGTCACTCTCAAAGAAAACTGCCAGTGACAAATGTACATACTCATGTTTTGGTTTTCCTTTAATACACGTAAATTATAAAAAAGTATCCTGTATCTCACACCTATTTTTGAGAATGTTAAAACAAGAATGAACTCCGTGATGCATAAAATCATAAGCAGAAACAGTAGAACAAAGCAGTGATCACTGCAACATTCAAACATGAAAACTTAAACACAGCTCTATAAGGAATGCTTACTAATTGAGTTTCCCGTGTCACTGAAGTCTCCTACTGCAAAACTGCCATCACTCAAAGCAAAGATGGAAAGATGTGGAATCTCCTTCTGGCAGAGTGGAATCACTCATGGGCATGGGGATACATCACACCCAGCCAGTGGAGGAACAGCAGAAAAACCTGTTCTGGGTCACAACAGGTTTTTATCAGCAGCAGCTCCAAAACTCTTGCATATTTTCATTAGAAATCCACTGTACCTTCTGGTTTTAGTCACATGGTCATTTCAGCTCCACGTTTGAGAAGCAGATGTGGTGTCTCTGCTCATTGCTTTAAGAGTGCAGTTGCTGAGGTCTTGCCTGGTTGTTGCTCGTTTTTCTCCAGTGGTGGCTTCATACAAGGATGTGTAAGCACCTATGTGTGGGAAATAAAACAAGAGAGCAGATAGGGAAGAGAATGAAGTAACAATCATTAGCCCGTTCTTTAAATTACTTTCTCAAAAACACCTAGATGTCTTTTTTTCATTTCCCAGCATTTTCACTCTGCTTTACAAGTAGGAGAATCTTACTTTCCCCTTCAGAGAGACAGAAGAATTGAGAGAAACACAGGTAATGCCAAAGGTTATTATGCAATTTCTCTGTTTGTTCGGTTTTTTTTTTAAATATTCACCAAAGGTATTCCCTCATCTAATTAATAATATTCAAAATTTCTACATACAAAATACCTTTTTTCCTTTTTTTTTTTTTTTTTTGCATGGTTTGAGCTACATATTGGCCTTAAAGAGTAATTCTTTAAGGTGCAGGGACTGAGTCATTTGCAAAAAAAAGCATTTAGGTGAAATCCAAGTCAAGATTCAATACCTTAATGCCATCTGAGGGTGGCTTTAAAAAAGACAATTAGCTGTCCCTGCTCCTGGATTTCTGTTTGAATCTGTATATTCTTATCTTTGGAAATTCTAGGAAAGCTTAGTTACAAGTTTTGTTTTCCTGTTGCAGCAGGAACTTACCACAAAGTGATATTTTAAAGCAGGTCAGTAAAACTTTGATCTCAAATTTTCAAATCTAGCCCGACATACAGCACCTTATAGAGGATCTGATTTACAGACAGTGCATGCTCAGCACTTTCGAAGGCAAAGTCCCCCTCATTCAAGCTGAATGTTCAAAAAAAGAAGGCATCCCAAAACATCAGACACATTTTGGAAGTCAAAGTGAATCTTTGCTATGGCATATTTGATGTCACCGACTGATTTCCTTTTTTCTCTGCTTTTCCAAGGATCCAGATACAGAGATTACAAAGTCTTTCTTGTAGCCTCTGTAGAGGAATAGAATAGGGGGTCCTATAAAAAACCTCTCATGTTATGTTCGTTATTTTCGACACCCCCCAGCTATTTATGTGTCTGTAAATAACCATTTAGCAGCAGTAGGAGCTCCCCACGGAGCAAGGCTGTTCCATTGCACTGAAGCACCAGCCTGAAGGAGGATGCCTGATCAAACTGTCATCTGCATCTTTCAGACTTCACACCTGCTTGGAGTCAAGACAGTTTTCCATTCATAGGCTCTCTCTCTTCATCACGCTGGCCAAAATGATTCTTAATAGTGGCACTGAGCTGCAACAGCAGGTAATTCAGGCTTGCAAAGAATGGACCAGCTTCTACTGGTGCAGATGCAGGCAAAACAACACAGTTCTTACACTGAAACCTTTTCACTGCTAATACAGCCCCGAAGACAGAGTCTGACTTCCTGCCATAATATGCATTTATTCATCCTTTTATCACCACAGAGCAAAAGTGGTTTTCACCTGTCACAGAACTCCTGGAACTCGTCTTCATGTGCCAGGAGCAGAAGGGTTTCTTTGAAAGTCTCACGGGAGAGCCATTTGCATGCAGCACGTCGTGGACATGCTCCAAGTGCTGCTGCACCACAGGAATACCAATGCAGAGGGCTTATAAAACAGGGTTTGTCGTGGCTAGTCCTTGAGAGGTGGCATATTGGGGAGAGAAAAATAAAGGTATTAATTGAGACTGTAGCCATTCTGCCCTTAAGAGAAGCGTGTCCTCTCCCTGCCACTGGGCAGAGTCAATGCCAGCTGACAGAGACCTTCACACCAGCAATATCTGAAGAGACAAGTGGGAGGGTACATGGATTAAAGGATTGATATGGAGTGACTCCAAAATTTGCACATATAATTTGTAAGGCCCTTTATTCAGGGAGAGCAGATGCACATATTAGGGCTTTCATAGCTTAGTTTATGTCTAGTAAGTAAAGAAGTGGCAATTGGGCAAAAAAAAGGAAAAAAGTCTTTTGAAGCACAGACAGAACTTGCACAACTGTGTTACAGGATCTGTGCAAATGCAGGATAAATTGACAGAAAGGCACAGAGTTGAGGAGTGTACTGTACATTTTCAGCATCTTGCTTTTTGGCTATCACAGATCCTGTAGCTGGCAGAAATAACCAGCAGTGCAATTCATCATTTTGCTGTATAGTAGGTCCTTTGCATGTATCTTCTTTTACTGATGTGCTATATAAAACTTGGTGATTTCTGAGTATTTTATTTTCCATTCAATAAAATATGTTTACTGTAGTCTCAAGGTATGTGCAACTTGCAAAAAAAAAATTAAAACACCACGAACTGACATAGCAGTTCAACAGAGAACTTCCTAGACAGGAAGGAGGAGAAATGTTAGTGTTCTGACCACCTATCTAACTGGCATAAAAATATTTTGAATCTTTCAAAAATATTGTTAATATTTTGAATTGCCTATTCCCTGCCTAATTGAGCACTAATTCATGGAAGTGCATTGGTGGTTCTGCTATAGGAACAAAGACTCTGAGACTGAAAACAAGACACTATTACCTCTTTATTGTAAAAGTTACACACGTGGATTGAGACTGGATCTCTGAGTCTGGAATTTCCTGTTGAATGTGCTTCAACTTGAGGGACCAGAAAAGACACCTTAAAACGCTGTTACCAAGAAGTTTAAATTTGCCATATGTGGAGCCACATCCCTACATGAAAACAGCTACTCAGCCTGGAAATGTTTCTAAAGTTCATTAGTGGTTCACTGAGATATTCGAGAATGTGATTGTTAAATTTGCAGATTAACACCAGGACTGAAGGGCTGCAAACATTTTGGAGGATAGGATCAGTATTTAAAGCAATGCTTATAAATTAGAGAAATTAACTGAAGAAATGTGAAGACAACTTGATAAGAACAAGGACAGCACAGGTAGGAATGATGGCTGCAGCAGCAGAACTGAGTGAGAGAGTTCTGCAGGCAGGAATCCAGAGAATTTCAGCACATCCTGAATTGCACTCCAGATAGTGCTCTACTGCTGTACAAATAACAAACACCACTTGAGCTGTCCAATCTCAAACCCTGCAGGTGGGGTGGATAAATGCCCCAGGCTTCCCTCTGCTCTGCTGGAATGGTCTGGCTCACCTGGCACATTGCACTTAAGGAACACTTGGATCAACAATCCTGAGTGATTGGACCCAGAAGGATCACAGATCTAAAATCCCATGGCTTTGAGAAAAAAATGAATAAATTGGAATTGTCCAAGGATGTCAGGGCTGATGGGGGTGGGGAAGAGAGAAAACAAATTGCCATGTAGTAAAAAGAATCTTCTTTCTTGTATCTGTATTCTGTCAGTAGTACTCTGTTATCATTGGACTTCTAAGGAAATATCTCCAGACAGCAGCATTTAGCTTTTTTTACTTGTCTACAGTATAAAAATATTTATATTAGTTTCCTTACTAAATAGATAGGATGATGTCAAATAAGTCCCATTTTTCTAGGCCAGTTTGACAGAGAGAATTCATATATTGCTGTTTATTGTTATGCAGTATGGCTTTAAAATTTAAATTCAGTCAAAATGACTGACTTTGTGGTGGAAATATCAAAGTTGGAATTAGACTTTGTATTTAGCTGCCTCTAGTAAAAGAAGTTTCCCATATTTACTTTCAAGTATCTAACTCAGCAGAGATAGGAAAGTTATGAATACTGTTAGTATGTGGCCTGTTAGCATTTCACATTTATTTTAATCATTTATTTTATGGTATTGCTTAGATCTTTCTGGGATCCACACCCACTGGGGCATTAGTGATTTTCCTTTTCCTTCTCTTGTCACTCACTTTCCAGCAATTAAGTTGCCCTCTCTTTATCTGATGAGCACTGGATTTATATCCAGAGTATATTGAGTTGTCTACACAGAGATAGAGAGTGTCCTTCATTTATGAACTAGCTGTTTATTTTCAAGGTTATTTATTAGGGACATAGCTAACATTTCTAGTTAGGATATTTTATTAAAAGCTGAGTCAAAGTTTTAAGATTCAGTCAGCTAGGAATGGATAATACTTTGCAGGGCACCTCCAGTAATTACAGCAATTTTCTTAGAATAACATGCTCCTCTATGAAGTGCATCTGTAATTATTTATCTCATTAATGGGATAATCTGCTTTTATCAGCATGACCATGTGAAAATGCATTCCAAAATACAGATACTATGCTAATGCCTTGTGTATGTTTTTATGAATTTTTCAGCCTTTGAAGTATTAATGTGTTAAGGGTGTATCTGTGCAGCAAAGATACTAAAATAATTTCCTGCCACTGTCCTGGGACTAATATGTCTATGATCATTGCAGGTGCATCCAGCTTCATTGCACTGCTCTGCCCTGGTGTGTTTCATGCTGCATTTACACTGTGGCAATTTTCCCCAATATTATTCTCAGGAAAATTATTCTTTTCTTGTTTTGTTTTGGTCTGATCTTTTCCCTTTGTTAGTCTTTCATTTTGTTCACTAACTTAATATTGTTCAAGGATAATATGAATCTAGATCTTGAGACTGGACTTTGCCTTCTTGTAGCTCAGTAAGGTTTGGAAATTAAACATCAGCAATTACCCATCTTCTATTCCTCCTTGAGAACGTGCTCTGGTATTTTCAGGGACTTCAGTGCTGCATAAGTTTGCTATTTGTCTAAAGAGAGGCTTATAGTGTTGTTGTTAATGACTTGAAACATGTACAAAGGGCTATTTTGAAGTATTCTACTCTTAAGTAAATTGCAACTTTCTACTATCAGTAAATTTGAACGAGTTAAATGTCGTTCAGCTGGCTATTCAACCAACAGCAGAGGAATAATATTGGCAAAGAGCATTAGAGCTGTTGCTCATCTCCGAGAGTTGCCCCTCGGGGAAGCTCTGAATTTTTATCCTGGTGCTTGTCCACTTTGACACCTTTTTCATCTTTCCCTGTTTCCTCGTATCTTTATCTCAAAAAACTGATCCTACCACAGATCAGTTCCTGTGAGATGTGTGCAAACCATCCCCAGGAACTCAGGAACAGGGATTGGTATCGGAGACGAGGGAGCTGCGAGGGTGAATTGAAAGGATGTGACATCTCTGTTCTCCACTTCTGCATTATGGCTCCTATTTTCCTTGAGGAAGGAGAGGAATGGGACTTGTTTCCAAGCTAGTGAATATAAAGATGAAGTAATTGCATCCGCAAATATGTGGTCATGGTTTATATGGTTGAAATAAATGACATTGTGTCTCAGTGCTCAGTGATGCAGAAAACAGAGTTAGAGACAGAAGCATAATTTTTTTCTTTTTATCTTCTCCCTGATTAACCAACATGTCGCATCTTCCTTTTATCTGAACTCCACCTTATATGATGATAACCAGCTGTGTGTTCATTGGGGTAGAATCTGCAGCGAAACACCTGTGACACAGATATTTGCAAGCTTCTTTAATGGTGCTCCTCCAACATTAAATGTGGTCTGATTTGTTATTCATTTTGTGAAATCCTGAGTATACAGCACACAGAGCAACATATCAATTTGTTGTGCTTTAGCAAACAAACAGTGTTTGTAAAAGAGCCAAAACAAATCTGCTGCTTGCCATGTCTTATGGATAGGTTGCTGTCCTAAAAAGTATGGAGCTTTCCATCAGAGTGCTATGTAGAGTTCAAGTTAATACTTTAGTAGTACACTTTATTACCTTTATATCTACTAAATACTTTGGCACAGTACAATGAAGTTACATTTCAAAGAAAATTTTAAATTATAGAATCATAAAATTGCACTTCTGTTCAGTTTGTTATTTCAGGAAAATCATCTTCATTTTCAGGAGCTGTGTTACTATACTTACTATTGATTCATGGTTTTTGTGAATAAAAGCAACATTTCTCTCAAACTAAATTTGGGTTGATCATGAAATAGAATCTTGCTGCCTTGTTCACAGGAAGGAGCCCTTAGATGCTGTGTAGTAAGAGCAACGTGCCCCAGGGCAAGAGCTGCCTGCTGCAGTGACAGGCTGGACTGGGAACATCTCTCCTCTCCTCTGGAATGGGGACAGGGTATCCCTGGTGCAGCTTTGGCAGATCCATGAGCTTGTTTGAGCTGGTGCCAAGGATTTCCAGTGGACAGGCGGAGTTTGCTGGCTGCTTTCAAACAGAAGTGTTGAAGGGTTTTAGAAGAATAATAGGTAAGGTGGGCTGAGCCTGGCCTTTCCCTCCTTTCCACCAGTGGCTCCAGGGGATGGAGAATGGGGGCTGTGGTTGGTTCATCACAGTTATTTCTGCTGCTCCTTCCTCTCAGGGGAAACACCTCTCCCACTTTTCCCCTGCTCCAGCATGGGGTTCTTTCCATGGGAGACCCACAAACTGCCCCAGTGTGGGTCCCTTCCATGGGGTCACATCCTCGTTTGGGCATCCTCCTGCTCCAGCGTGGGGTTCCCCACGGGCTGCAGGTGAATCTCCATGGCTGCAGAGACACGGCTGCCTCACCATGGGCTGCAC
>JAHLSL010000008.1:5015348-5045916 GCA_025920805.1 Petroica traversi
GCTGCAGAGACACGGCTGCCTCACCATGGGCTGCACCTCAGGCTGCAGGGGAATCTCTGTTCTGGTGCCTGGAGCACCTCCTCCCCCTCCTTCCCCACTGACCTTGGGGTCTGTTTCTCTCACACGTTCTCACTCCTCTCTCTGCTGCTATTCTGCTGCAGTTCTTTACCCCCATCTTTTTAAAATCCATTATCCCAGAGGCTCTCCCTTTCCCACTGATGGGCTGAGCCTTGGCCAGTGCTGTGTCTGTCTTGGAGCCAGCTGGCACTGGCTCTGTTGGACACAGGGGACACTTTTCACAGTCACCACCTCTGGACCCCATGCCCCCCAAAACCCTGCCAGGCCAACCCAGCACAATAGGGAAGAAATCTCCATGTGGGCACACAGTCAATTTCTGCACCTGTATGGTTGAAAAGGATGCATTGGAGTATCCTTCCATATTCCATTTTCTGTACAAAGTAAAGGGTGACGGTGTACTGAGTAAGAGAGAAATGCACAGACAGCAGTAGCTGCAGTGCAAATCTATTCCTCCTTTTCCCTACCCGATGGCTAAAAACAGCTGCAGAGAATGCAGCCTTGGAACCCTCAGCACTTCTGCATAATTTTGCACTTAGTAATGATTAAAAATTTGCTCATTTACTGATTTCTAAGGAGTTGGTTCCAGTTCAGCTGTGGATAAGTTATTTTTCCAGCTGCATCTAAATGATAGTTTTCATATTCAGCACCATGATTAATGATTTCAGAAACAATAAGAAAAAATATAGTTTTCATGGGCATATTTCTAATCCTTGTGAATCTGGGAAATTCCTGTAAATAACCTAATCTTATCTTTAATTGTGTTGGTTATTTGTGTAGGTTTCTTTTTCCTTGCTGATGCCTCACCTGAACACTGTAAAAAGGCTTCTAAATGGGTGCCATGTGTTTAAGTAGCCACTGTCCTATTTATACTGCTCATATGATACAGTTCAAAGGCAACCTGCCTTCAATGCAGATCTGGTGTAATCCCACTATTGTTAATCAAAGTACTCCAGAATTACACCAGTTCAAATGAGAATAGAACGTAGTGCTGTGATAGGAATCCAAAGCAATCCACTTGAACTCAGCCCTCAAAGTAGTCACAATGAACACGTTATAAAGCCATGGCCACACAAAATCACTTCTCAGTTGTTCGTTTCATATCTGTTTGTTTTTATTCCCAGCAAACCTGAAGTGCCATCAAACTGTAAAAAAAAATTCTTTCCATCAGAATGTGAAACCTTGAAATATTCATCTGCAGGCTAAGTCTTACTTCTCAAGCACTATTCCTTCATTTCAAAGCTGTTCTTTGCTGCAGACTGAGTAATTGTTGGCAGAACCACTTCCTGGTGGATAAAGGACATGTGGCTGACAATTTGTTTTTAAAAACCCCTGTTTGCTTTAGGAAGGCTTATTATTAATAGATGCCTTTAGCAGATAGTGAATCTTTTAATTGCCAATTTCCAGCCCATAGGAATTGCTCATCATTCACCGGAGCAATAGTCATCATTAGCTTGTAAAGGCCTTTTGTTTGCTCCTGCCATGAGCTCAGTGTCATCACACCCATTAATCTGAATAAACTGCATGTTGTTTATCTCCATCATTTCTGTGAGCTGCTGATGAGCCCTGTCTGTCTCATGAACATTGAGATGAATGGGTTTCCTTGGAAAACCATTGCTGGGACAGGAAAAAACAATGACAAAATAATAAAGTACTGAGGAGAAGAAAGGTAAAAGTTTAAAACTGGGTGCAAAATTGAATTGCCTGGATTTGAAAAAAAAGATTAAATTCTTTTTGGCCAAATTGCTGGTAGGTTGACTTTGAATTGTCTGAAGTCAGTGGGAATGTTGCCTGTCTTCCATGGGAGCAGGATCTCATGTGTAAATGGGTGAGTATTTTTTCCAGGTAACTTCTCAGTCAGTCAGACAGAGCCCTTTCAGTTGGCTGAGTCAATTGATTAAGCTAAATACAGTATGACCCTGCAGACCACTCAGTTGATCAGACACAAGACAGGCAGTGTAGTGGACAGAGCCCAAGGCTCTAACCCAGATCTGAGTTCATCCTGTGAGCAAACCCTGTGTGAACAATCTTCTGGTGAACCCTCTCCATTTCCACAGAGCTGTAACAGGCTGATCCTGGGAGATCTGCAGCTACAACAGGAGATATCTTCCAACCAGGAAGGGAAGAGTGCTTTTATACTTCTGTAGCTATGTTCAGTGTGCATTTGGCAAGAAATTACAAATTAATGAATTATTATGTTAGACTGCATAAATCATTTCAGTGGATCACTTAAATGGATTTATTTATATTGTTACACTGAAGTTTGGAGTGTTTAGTGCTGTTGTGGAGCAGGTGTGAAGAAATACTGGTAGCCACACACTCATCTGAGCCTTGTGGCACTGAAGCACCTTTTAATGGTTGAAGCCCCTTGTATTGCTGTGGGAGGGTCACCCTGTCTCATTTCTCACCCTGTAAAGTGCAGGGAGCAGTGGATGTGCAGCACAGAAACCCTCGTGCAGGTTGCTGTGAATATGCAGAGACCCCTCTCCAGAAACAGAGAGGGAGAAAAGCTTCTTTCATGTTTATTTTTAAGGACCGAATAGTGTGAAAAACTTGCTAAAGCTGAAATTCCTCGGATTCAGATAAGCTTTCCCCATATATTTCTTATCTCCAGTGGCTGCTGATAATGACTGGCCTTTTAACCTGCAGAGCTGCTCAAGAGTACATTACAATGTCAAGTGCTAAAGGGAATCGGGCACATATTCATGAATGCAAGTGGCAGCTTTTGTCCCAATTTCCATTGAGCAGTTTCATTTGATGTGACAGAAAGCATGCAAATTGGGATATTGGCAGGAGCAGAAAAAGTTTTTTGTGCATACGGTGTTACAAAAGAAAGCATCAGTGTCTACATATATTAAAATTAATCTGTTTTTAAGGTAGCAATGCTGTAAGGGACAGCTCTTCTTGCATTCAGTGTTTTAAAAGCAGAATTAGGATTACACAACAATTTACAGAGAGGGTTTTTTCATACTAATGAAGATGTAATTCCTGGAGGTGACTGTCCTCAAGTGCTATCAGTGGAAAGCCTACAACTCTAAGTCCCAAACCTCAAGTTAGATCCAACAGTGTCTGGTCATGAGCCTAATGCTAATTAAATACTGAGCATTCTGAGATTGCTGACCTCAACCTTATATGGCACTTATAAAAAAAAAAAGGAACCCAAAAACTGGAGGTCAAGCAAATTCAGAAGTTTGTTTTTGGATTTTCCCCCCCTTTCTAAAAGTTTATATAGCTCAAAGTGGACAATGCCACTGTTGACGTATCTATAGTTTTGTCTCTGGGTTGTGAGGTCTCTGTATTGTAACTGCAGAACATCTGTGCAAAATACTGGCAATAAATAAATAAGAAGGAGCATAAATACAGTAGATTTAGTAATCTCCCTTTTTTATTTTCTCCTTTCCTGCTCTATTTGCTTGGCCTCTTCCCTTCCTCCTTGAGGCATATTTTCATCTCCTGTTGCTGTTTGTGCACATCAATTACACCGGCAGCTCTTACAGAGCAAACCCAGTAACTTGCAGAGTTCCCAGTGCAGTAGAGGCTTTTTTTCCCCTTTGGCTCTGATTAAAACACAGGATGGATCATGGTAATACTCCTGATCTCTTGTGTTTGGGTCAGTGCTGCAGGTAGGTGAGGACAGTGCTTCTGTTCGGTTCTCCTCAGTGCTCACACCTTTACCAGTGCTTTGCTGAGCATCTATCTTTTTGTCCCATTGTTTGTATGCTTTTAAAATGTCTTTCTAAATGGCCATTTTAAACAAATTCTGTTTATGGGTAGGATATCACCGTGACTTCAGAGGTGGCTTCTGGAGTAGGACTTGTGATGACAATTGTTTCCTCATCTTGGACTGTCTATTCAGTGATTCTCTCCATCAAAGAAAGTTTGCCAATTCCACATTCAGACGTACTCCATTACATATATATTGCTCTATCTAATTCCAGACATCTGATATCTGCTAATATCCCAGACAGACCCTCTGAGACTGGAACTACGTTGTGCTCTTACTGGGGAGGAATAGAAGAAATAGGTGTTGTTCTACTGGCTAGTTTCAAGGTGATACAGTGGAAGATTTGAGGGTTTGTCAGTGTTTAAAAGTGGTAGGAGCTGGAGACAGAATGGAACTAAACCTTTTGATAGCTTATGTTCTGCAGATGGGTATCTTGGAAAAGACTAATCTTGTATTGTAATGCTGGACTGTGTTACAGATGGAGAGAATAAATTGAGTTGGCAGAAAATATGAGCTGTACTTTGTTTCCATAACTGAATTACTGGCCTGAAATGAGAGGTGGAAGGGCTGGCATGTGGGCACTCGAGCCTCCAGCAATTTGGGGACACCCAGGTCCCTGCAGTGGCTGTCAAAGTCATGTGTGCCGTGCAGGCAGGGCATGCTGAACCTCAGAGGAAGAGGTTCCCACCTCAGAAAGACAGGCTGTAGTCACAGCTCCTGGAACTGTTCAGAAAGAAAAAAAGTTGGAAATGTTTTCTTTTCCCATTGCTTTTTCACTTGTACTGCTGTTCATGAGGGCTGGCTCCATGCCCACTGTCTTCCTCTCATTCCTGGAAGCCTGAAGCTCTTCATGTATCTGAAATACCTGACCACCTTATTGCATGTTGTATTTCCCCCATCCCTTATTTCTTTAATAGTTTGTTCACAATTTTGAGAACCAAATTACTTTATAGCAGGTGTCATTTCTTCACTCAGATTCTCACAATATCCCAAGGTAAAAATTTTGCAAGAAGTCTGGTATGGCCTGGCAACCTATAGCCCACCCTGGCCTTCAGAACTTGCACTCTCTTTGTGTTTTTCTCTCCTGAGCTCATTTGCACCTTCAAATGGTTTCTTGCTTTTTCTCCCGCATCTCTCCGGGCTGCTCTGCCAGCATTGCTGCTGCCACCTATCGAACTCTGAGATGTCATCGCTGCTCCCCGAGCCGCGTTCGCACTGAGCACACACATTTAAATATGGATGAGCCTGGATAGATTCCACTTTGTCTTTTGCCTGGCACTGTTATAAGCTTGTCATAAACACTTCCTAAAGGATTGCCACATTGAAATATTTAAGAAGCTGTTTAATCCAGTCACGCTGATTAAAAATGTTTAGTTCTTTAATGCACCTCACTCGCTTGCTTCTATTTGTTATATTTACTGTGCAGCTCACAAATTAGTTGAGAAAAAAGATCAACAAATAATGATACTAATCTTAGCAACTTGCATAGTTTTGTTATGAAAGGCTCATCTTTTGCCACTTCCCGCAAAGGAGGAGTTGGCAGGGAAGAAATACACAAAAGAAATATAAATATAAAATATTTATAAAATATAAAAGAAATATAGTGAAATAATTGCTTCGGCAGGGAAAAAGCTATAACTGAAAAGACTTTCAAATCATTTGATTCCAGGACTTCAAGCCTGGGTTACAGTATCCGTGGCAGTTTTGCCACTTCTGTCACTAGGCAAAACTTTTTACTGCCCTTCAATGTCTGGTAAAATCAACAGTCCCCTGAGAAGTGTCAGATTATTCGTGACTTTGGCTCTGAAGGCAATAAGCTCCTGCTTGATGTGTCATTAGTTCAAAGCCAGTAAGGACAAGCAGGTTTTGCCTGCTCTTTGTCTTTCATTCCCCTGGATAACTTGCCATATCTAATTAATATTTTGTCACCCATCACTATATAAGTCCTCAATGCTGTCTTCCATATGAAATGTTTTAATCTATTTTGCTCTTTGTACCGTGTGTTGTATAACAGGCTCTAGCCAGTAGACAATAGAAGCAGCTGCCTCTGGTGTTAAGATGTGTGGCAAACATGTCCTGTCCTGTGCTGTGATGCTTTGATGCTCAGACCTCATGGTAAGGCCCAAAACTCAGAAGCATGAAATAAAAATTAGTCTAGAGAAACAAACAAAAAAAAAATCTCTTATTATCACCAGCAAGTAGCCAGAGTCTGTGTTACCTTGTTCATTGTTCTGTGCATCAGATGAATTATGAATGTGGTGGTGGTAGTGGTGAATAAGTAAATAATAGAAAATAATAATCAGTTCACAGAATTTCCATGATACATATTTGTAAGTACACATAGCTGCAGTTTGTGGAAGCCTTTAGGAGGTTGGAGGTGACCATTCTGTCAGTTGAGGTTTAACCCCAGCTGGCAGCTCAGCCCACACGGCCTCTCACTCACTGCCCACAGTGGGATGGGGAGAGAACCCAGGAGTAAAGTGAGAGCACTCCTGGCTTGAGATCCAGACAGTTTAACAGGTAAAGCAAAGCACACAGACAAAGCAAAGCAAGGAATTCATTCCTCACTCCCCATGGGCAGGTGTTCAGCAGGGCCCCACCATGGGAAATGGTGACTTGGGAATTCAAACAGCATCACCCTGAACATCCACTCTTTCTTTCCACGGGGTCTGGGATATCCCCTGGTCACTTGGGGTCACTGTCCCAGCTGTGTCCTCACCCAGCTCCTTGAGCACCTCCAGCCCGTGGGTGGGGTGGGGTGAGGAGAGAAAAGGCCTTTGCTCTGTGTAAGCTCTGCACAGCAATAACTAAAACATCACTGGGTTACCAGATCTGATTTCAGCATGAATCCAAATTATACCCATACCAGCTACCAGGAAAAAAATTAACTCTGTCCCAGCACACTGTTGATGCTTTAAAGAATTTGTTCAGGAGTGTCTCAAGAAGTTGCTTGGGAAATTTTTTCTGTTTTTCTTGGGATTTTTTCAAAGTTTATCTACTTGCTTCATTCGGCTCTTCTCTTTCTGGTACACTATGATGTAGACACAAAACATTACTGGAAAAAAGAAAGGAGTTAACCTTGATCAAAGTTATTGAAATGTATCTGTATTAAGCTTTTTTTTCCATTTTTGTTAAATTTGTCAACTTCCTGCTCATTCAGAATGGGTCCAAAAATCCCTCCAAAAGTGATCCAAATGCTTTATGAGATTAATTTGGATGCATGAAATGCAAATTTGCAAAGTCATAGGGTTTATCAAAGCACTGAAGTGATGATCACCCTTTACAAATTTTTAGGTGTCATAAATTAGTCTTCTATTTTTATTTTTTTAATGTTTATTCCAACATGATGACTATAGCTATTCTAAAAATTAATGCTATTTTCTGCAAAATCTTGACTGACATTACTTTGACCTAATTAATTTCTAATTCTTTAAATCTGTTACAGTATTTACATTAATATTCTTCATCTACTAAACAGGTTTTTTAAAAACTGAGCTTGTTACCCTGGTATTTATCTCAGCTGTTTCATGTAACTGACGTTTTTGGAGCCAAATCCTCTGTTTCAGTTAAGAATGGGAAGGCAGAGTGATTGGAAACCATTCCCCGAGTATTTTTGCATTGTTGGGAAGCCTCAATATGCTGTAAAGTGTCTCAGAAGTGCCTGTGCCAGCCCGGGCTCTCAGCCTGCCATGGCCCGGGGCTGGTGCACACAGAGCTGCACTGACCTCTTGGAATGAGATCATTTCTCTTGGTGTTCAGGGGGCTGCTTTCTGCCTTCTCTCGTGGCACTTTTCTGAGGAGACACAGAAACTTAACTGACAGTGGATTGTCCTTTCCCTGTCATTTATGTGCGTTCCCACAAGATGTTTGTGATTTAGCAGGAACCAGATATTCCTGGATCCAGATATTACACAGCAAGCTCAGTGCTTTTTTGTTTCTCCTGTCTGGTGAGTCCAAGAGCAGAGGATAATCCAGCCTGGCATTTCGGCTGATGTTGCCTCCAGGCAGCTCTTTGCTCGGGAGGGCACAGCACAGATGAGTTCCAGTGCACCTGGAGCTGCTTTCCCTGAACTTCCTCCATGCCTCCAACTCCCTGACCCAAGTCCCAGGAAGATGCCAGCGTGCCCAGGGCCCTGAGCTGCTCAGGAGCCACAGGCAGCCTCCCCTCCCTGCCTGGCTCTCACTGCCAGGCCTTGCTGCAGCTGCAGGAGTGCTCTGGCCCCACTGCAGCAGCCCTTGCTGCTGGGCTGAACCTGAGCAGTCCTGCAGAGGTGTGGGCATGACCTAACCAACCCCGGGTGCAACTCAGCTGTCATTAACAGCTCCCTCCTCCTCATTTGGATGGAAGGAATTTCTTTTATTTTAGTTTTCCTTGGAATAAAACTCCTTCAGAATTGAAATCTCAGAATACACTGGTTTGCAGTCAATACAAATGTGCTTTTCTCTAGCCTTGGGCTTGAGAGGCACTCAGCCTGCAGCAGTACCTATCTATATGTATTTGCTGATTCAAGAACTTCCTAAGAAAACAGCAGTAGCACTTTGACCTCTCAATTGCACTTCCATGTCTCCTTTGAACTGAGCATCTTCATTCTCATTGCCCAGAGATGTGGATTCTGGAGCATGCAAAAGCAGGGAGATAAGAATGTCACCCTGCTGGTTCAAGGAGCGATGCTTTCCCTTGTCTCTTCAGCCCCATCTCAGCCTAATTTACATCTTCTGTGTAACTGATAAACACAATTGGACATTGGTGAAATAACTGGGTTGTTATAGTCAGAAAGGCTTTCCCTTCTTACTGGAGGTGTAAGAACTGCATCCTTTGCTTGCCCGAAGAGCTTTATTTGGGCAAAGCCACAGTGGGAATAAATTCCAGTCTGAGCTTTGGTCTAAAGGGGCCAAATAGCCAAATCTCTGGTGAAAGGTGGCCACAGGGCCAGCTGCTCTCATAACTTCAAGCTACTTTTAGTAGAGGAACAGAAGCCAAAAAACATCAGGAATTTGTTTTGTTTGTTGTTTGAGGTTTCCTGTGGCTCTTTGGGCTGGATTGTATTTGAAGATATGTATTTTTTAGGAATCCGTGTAGTGAACAGTGACCTCTGTTATTATTGAATCACAAAATCTATCTATTGACAGTGGGACTGCAATGTGGGTCCTTCCATATTTCCTGATAGTTTGAGGGTAGGATAAGCATCAGTGACACTTTAAAGCAATCTTTTGCTCTTAAAAGGCTTGGATGTCCATAGAATTGAAGAGAGATTTAAACTTCTAATGAAAACAGACAGGAGTTGCAGAACCATTTAAGCAAAATGGATCATAACATAAAGGGGAATTGAGCCAAGCGAGGATGTCAGGCCACTGAATGAGATGGAACAGTGGCATTAAATCCTTCTAATTCTTATACTGAAAACAGAACTGACCTCTAGGTTCTGTGTGTCAGAAGCTGTGGTCCTGCTAGTGCTGCTGTATTAATTTTCTGGAATTAATAAGGGTCTTTTTCTGAGCATAGAAAGTCTTTCTTTTGAAGCCCTTCCTTGCTTGGGGGAGAAGGGCATTTATTTATGCTTATGAAGCCAGATTTTACCATGTACTCTACATGAGAAATCCCAGTGAAATCAATTAAAGAATATATGTCATAAGTGACCATTCAGTACGAGGAAGGGTGACAAAATCTGATCTTTAGATAAACCACAGGAGGAGAAGAGTCTGTCTTCATACTTTATTTTTATAAATCCGTAAGAAAACATGAGACAGATTGGTACAAATATGTTGCAGAAATGGAGGTGAGCAGAAATTTCTTGCAAGTAGCCTGATAGCTGGGTTGTACCCTACAAGATTAAGCTGATGATGATTACATAAATAAACTAATTAGCAGCATTTTCTGTGGAGAACTAATATCCTGCTGTATCAGCCCAAAGTACTGGGAACCAAAGAAAAATGAGACAGATGAAAAGATGGCAAATAAAGACCTTTAAAGGAAAAGAGACAAAAGGAATGAGAAAATGAAAAATTCTTCCTCTAAACAGATTCCAAATGGAAGATTGACATAGAGGAGGCTGGTACTGTCTCCTACCTTCTGTTAGGGCTGTCTTATTGCTTGAACTGAGGAAATCTAGACTTTCTAGACTGGTGTAAAAGGAAAAGCATCTTGAATTCCTTGGTCTGATGCTCTATTGAAGCATCAATTAATGTGCCATTCCAGAGTGGGCCTGGCTAACAAAGGCTTCTGTTGGAACCCTGAAAAGCTTCCAAGGATATCCAGGTGTGGATGCCTGGCAAACAGGAGCTGTTGAAACCCACAGCCAGTGTCCATCTAAAGGGCTGGACCATCTGAAAATCCCACCTCCTCCAGCTCTAGGTATGAGGATGATGCCAGAATGATTTTTGTCTTTTCTTTATATACCTTTTACACAGTTCTCTGTATCCACAAGTATTAGCAGTATGCACACTTGCAACCTTTTACTTAGTTTAGTGCTCAGTGTTTTGTAAGTGTTCTGCAGGCCTGAGACTGAACAGCCCAGAACTGCAGAGCCAGGGAGACCAAACATTCCTACTGTCTCAGGAACCCAAGGTCTCCTGACAGGAGGATTCTGTAAACCAGGGGTTAGCCCACCCCAACCTCATTATTGGGCCCCGTTGTTGGATCTGTGCTGTGTAAAGTCTATAACTGGTGTGTGTGATTGATGGGGGTGCATTTGCCACGCTGTCACCTGGGTGAAGTGGATGCATCAAACAGGATCCTGATTAAAATACTGAGGTAAAGACCCCAACCCCTCTAACCGTGTCTGGCTTCATTTTCCAGCACCAGGAAAAAGGCATCAAGGAGATCAGCAGGAGCTGTGCAAGGATGCAGCACTGAGCAGAACTTGTGTAGTGCACTTTACTGTGGTTAGTGACAGCAAAAGACTGAGGAGGGCATGTGACACTTCTCAGTGAACAGCTAAGGCCAAAAAAGTATTACTGATTTATGTAGGATTAAAATTTTTCAAAAATTACTGCTGTGACTATTCTACATCTGGATGACTTTTAAACAAAAACACATAGTTGTAATTAAAATCGTTATATTTAAAAGAATGGTTGTACTTTTAAGGATATTTGAATAAAACTAGAGAATGTACGTGCCACACTAAGAAGAAAATAAGAGAAGAAGAAGAAGGAGAAGAAAAGAGAAGTTTAGTCAGGGTTCTGAGGAGAAATGTGAAGAAAGCTGTGTGACATAAGCAGCCCTCATCCAACCTGTGCTGGAGATGAGCAATTGCAGCTGTGATAGATGAAGGTGGGCACTGACCAGTCATAATGTGGGACAAACACCTAAAACCCCAAGAAATCCCAGGCAACCTCAGCATTTGTGTTTTTTAAAGTGAGGCAGCAGAGAGGGGAGTGAAAACCCATTGAGAGGTTGCCTGTTCCAGCTGTGTGAGGAGCAGGCTGTGGAAATGTTGATGAATTGCTTTGCTGTGCTGGCTTCTGCCCCTGGCAGGGATTCCCATGTTTGCGCCATGGTTTATACACAAGGTTTATACAGAAGGGCACTGAGAGGTTAAGACACCCTTTTGTTCAAACTACAGCTGGCTAAATGTAATGAACTCCTAGAAGTGCTCAGTTCTAAGGACAAGGCCTTTCATGTTCAAAGGATCTTTCTTCCAAGAATTCTGAACTTTTTCATATTACCACAGACAACCTTAAATCTTCGTAGCTTTCTGTGGTGTTACCTGTGCAGCCTTCTGTGCCTCCCATGCTGAAGCCACCCCTTGTTGCTCACTGATGATTCCCTCAGGTTTTCCTGATCAGGCCATGGCAGAGAACAATTCTCTGGCTATTTTCCTCTATGTGCCACTTGCAAACTTCAGGCAACCTGTGAAGCTGCACTGACAGATGACCAGCACAAGGAAGGTGGTTCTCAAAGGAAAAGTCAGTTCTCCCCTTTGCTTGGGAAGTGATGGGGAGGAGAGGGAGGAGGAAGCATAAATTTCCAATTTACTGAATTGACAGATGTAGTCATTTGTAGTATGTCAGCTTTTCTGAGATGTCTGTCTACAAATTCATAAAAAATAGACTGCAGCTATTTTGTGCATGATTGATGATGGTGCATACTTCATCCAGTTTTTAAACTCTACAGCCTCATGTGCTGAGCAGTTTTTCCATATCACTTTTTGTAGGACAGATAAACATTATCTTGAAGCCTGCTTTGTGTGTTTTACTGGCATTATTAATATGTTTTGTGTCCAGTTCAGTCCCATTAAAGTCATATCTTCAAGCACATTCGCTGCTGAATATCTCATCAGGGAGAGTTGTATATTTATAATCCCTGTTAAGAGCTTGCCAGTCATACAGTCTCATGCTTTTCCTCTTTCAGAACAACTTAATTTTTCAGTTTATCAGTAGCTGTGATGGCAGAAGCAGTGGGTGCTCTATTCTGAACTGTTTGCCTTTACATTGTTACTCCTTAATTTGTTATAAGGTAGTTCCATCCTTCCATCTCCTTTCCTTTGCTTATAGCATCACTGTAAATTTATGTTCTACAACCTTCTGAATAACCTCTATTACCTTTTGTACCAGTCTGGGAAAAACATGAGCAATATTTTTGAAGCCTCATTCTGTCCTCTTCAGGAGGACATGCAGGTAAACTCGTTACTCATACAAAAGACTAAAAGAGATTTTAAAACTAAATAGCTGGGCAAAAAGAATGGACACTTTATTATTTCATTAGGTATTTGTGTGAATGTCACATTGCTTTATCATCCTACTCCTTTATCACTTCTATAAATAATCATGTTTATTTTCTATCAAATTGTTCCTGGAACTTACATCCCTGGAGCCCTAAATTCTGCTGAAATATGTTGAGATTGTGTAAGTGTTTATGCAATTTCACTAAAGCCAAATTGGATAACAATGGCTGAAAGTGATGCTCAGGCTTTAATTCCATTGAATACTTTATCAAAACCATAAAATAATAGATTGTAATTAAATGGTGCAAGCAACTGATGAATGCCTTGTGAAGCTGCACATGTAGTCTGCTCTCTTGCTGCTGTTTTCAAACAAAGGGATGTGACAGCAACTCTATGCTTCATTGACTTGTGTGAAAAAAGCAAAACTTGTAGAGCCAGGCCACTTGCATGGTCATTTCACTGCTGACATCTCGACACGGAGCCCTTCGGGGTCTAACAGAGATTGGTTCAGCAGCACAGTAATGACCTCATTTAGTGCCAGGGAAATCATAAAGCATTAATGCTATAAAGCATCAGATTTTGCTCATTATTATGTTTGAAAAACATTATTAATCACACTTTATGCCTGTTTATAGGAATTCTTAAGAACAAGCTGAGATGCTAAATGGTGGGTGGGTCAGCCATGCTCTTTTTAGTCTGTTTGGATGAAAAGACAGGGAGTTCCAGATTGCAGTCTTCTGTGCACATGGGACCAGTGAGGCAGCACACAGCCTCCCTCACAGGCCTGTTCATGCACAGCTCCAGCATTCCTGTCTGCTCAAGTCACTGCTTACAGCTCCAGCCTTACATCATTCCAGAGCACTGCTAAAGACACCAAAAGCTGAACTGTATTGTCTCGTATCCCTGCAGTCAACAGTGCTGCAGGAAAGGTGATTCATCCAAGCTTTAGATTAAGTTCTCCTCCAGTTCCATAATTGCTTTAATACCCTGTAAAGCACAGGGACAGGTGAGATGAATCC
The DNA here is from genome assembly GCA_025920805.1 of Petroica traversi. Lineage (NCBI taxonomy): Eukaryota > Metazoa > Chordata > Aves > Passeriformes > Petroicidae > Petroica > Petroica traversi. Next base: position 5,028,830 of record JAHLSL010000008.1, read on the forward strand.
AGTGCCAGGGATCTTAGCTGCAAAGTGTGAGGGGCAGCTGTGGACTCACATCCCTTCAGGAGATCTTAGAGCTGGTATTGCTGCCTGCGGCTGTACTTAACATCTGCTGTCAGCTGGCACCAGGGAAATGGTGATCAGGAGCAGTTTCTTCATCTCTTCAGGAAAACACCATATTAATTTTTGCACAGTGGCTCTTGTCTCAGTGTTTTTGGGTTGATTCCCTCTTAAAAGGCACTAGAATATGTAGCTACTTCTCTGGAAGATACTTCCTAGAGGTTAACAGTGTCGTGTCATTTCCAGCTCTCCTCTATGGTACAAAACTATGAAATGTCAGAACCCAGGCTACTGACAGCCTAAACTTTACCTGGCTTCACCTGACACCCAACCAGGCTTTGTGCCTTAAAGCATGTGATACTCAGAGGTTTGAAGTTAGGTGCCCAAATATCCAGGACTGAGTCACATCATCAAAGGTGCTTTTCATGACAGAACACAAATGTGGCTTGGTATGTAAATTGAAACACAGGAAATTCCAAACAAATGGCAGAACCTTTTATCCTCTGTGCTGGTTTAACACTGTTACAGGTTTCCCAGGGAGGCCAGGGTGTCTCCAGCCTTTGAGATCCTCAGAACCTGACTAGACACAGCCCAGGGCAATCTGTCCCAGCTGACTCTGTCCTGAACAAGGGTAGGAGTAGATACTTCCAGAGGCTCCTTCCCACCTCAGCTATTCTGTGATTCCTCAGAGACCAAAAATTTGGTGCAGATTATGTAATGGTGAGGAAATATTAAATATAGGTATGGGAACACAGGAGAGAAGATAGACTGTGCAAAAGGTATAAAAAAGAGAATTTGTACACTTATTATCACAGCTGGTGTTTATTTGCTCCTGGAGAGAATGTAGAATCACCTCTAAGAGGAAGGCCAGGATGTGAGCTAATACTCAAGTCAGTGCTTAATTAACCAAGGAAAAATATCAATAGAGGTGCATGTGAATGTCACAGATAATATGGAAATACAGTTTCTAATTTAATGCAGCAAAGTCTCTAGGCATGCCCACCCCATATAAATGAGATCTAGGCCAATATTAAATAGAAAGGGTGATAAAGTAGGGAAAGAAATCTAATCTGGAACAGCTTGCTGCAGTATTATCAGAGATGTACTGATAGGGATCATCTGTGTTTCTGAAAAACTGCACTTTCAGTTTCATAAATATTGTTTTTAATGAGTTGTCATTCAGACTTCTGTTTATAAGTCAGTTCTCCACTTTGGTTCAAACAAATCCATGAATGTACTATCGTTTCTAACCTGAAACCATTGGATTGGTAATTCCAGGTATCTTGCAGAGGAGGAGCATCTCTCAGAGCTGCCACACCCAGCAAGGGAGGGGGCCCACACCCCCTGGGGCCTGCAGTGTCCGAAACAAAACAATTCCTCCCCTTTTCACTGCAGATCCTGTGCCCTCCATTCCCGAGAGTGGTGCTGGCACATTCACTTTGTTGTGTGAACATCTGGAAGGACTGGATCTGGAAGCAGAGAAAGGTGTTTGCTCTGCTCTGATATTGGGAAGTGCAGTGTGGCAGAGAGCTGCCATGGCCATTAGCAAGAGAACTGTTGAATCATTCAAACCCAGCTAAACCTTGATGTGTGCAACGAGAGCTCTGTGGTCATGGATTGAAATAACTCCAGTAAATTGGGCACTGCTGTTTCTGTAACAGGCCCTTATTTGGAGGTCAGATATGCTTCAGTGGCATGGATTTACACCGAATTTCTGAGATGTCAACACTGCAATCTGAAAGGAAATAGCTCTAAAGTAATACCCACGATGTTATGTTTCACTTTTCTATTGCTGTCTGACTGATCCATCTTGCTTTAGTTGTGTCCTTGTTTTCCTGCTCTTGAGCTCTAAGCTTTGCATAGCAGCCACAATGCTTTCTGCACAGCATATTAAATGTGTTGTGTAGTCCATAGCAGCAGCATCTGTTTCAGTTCTTGATCTAAGCCTCCTTATTCACCCAACTTCATCCTTCACTGTGAATTCTGGGGACTTATTTGACAACAAAATAGTAAATCTTCCTTGATTTGATAAATCTCTCTGTAAGCATGTGTTCTGTTCATGAATGCTGCTGGGTAGCTCTGGAAACTGCACACTCTTTCCTTTTAAACCAAAGACAGTGTGGGCAGTGATGGTGGGTGTTCTTCACAACCTCATGCACAGTGGTCCAGTCTTCCAAAAATAATGTTAATGCCAGGTGGGAGCCAAAAAATTTCTATAGTTTGGGCTTTTCTTGTATCAGTGAGAACATCCAATTCTGCCATACAAGGCCTTGTTATTATCTAACACTAGTAAATTAACAGTTCTACTTAAAACTGAACCCACTAGTGGTAATTATAATGGTCCATGAAAAAATTATCAGGCAGGAATTCCCAGAAGAATTGTTTATCTGAAGTCTGTGGATTGCATGGGTTCTACTCTCTCTCCAAATGTCTGCTGCTGACCACTGAAGGAAGGAGGATATTGTGATGTGTGGATTCCTGCTTGGCCCAGAGCAATGGCCTTAAATCAGCTGCCTGCTCAGGGTAACTGGCTGTTCCAAGTGATCTAAATTAATTTGAGCCAGTAATTTAATTTTAAATGCTCTGCATTCCATGACTGTAACACACAGTTCTCTGGTTGTGTTAATGATGACTATATTCAGTTAGGTCAAAATAGCAAAACAAGTAGCAAAAGGAATACTCAGGATATGTGCAGGAGAGTGCAGGATGTGGGGGGGGGGGGGGAAATCAATATTTTACAGCAAGAAAGGACCAATATTATTGGGGAAAAGAGTGATTTTTCAGATTTGCTAATTAGAAATACAATATGTGAAAAATGAGGAAATACAGAGACGACTGAATCCATACGGTTAGGGGGATGAGTAACCATCACAGAGTGTGTCTGTCTTTCACACCATGTAATTGATTTTTAACTAATTCTATACCCAGAGAAACTAATCCTTGTATGAAAAAAAAAAATTGAATTGAAACAAGTTCTTATTCCAACAAATAAATCAGAATTACTGTCTCAGGGTAGCCTGTGCAGTAACATGGGTACAGATGTGTTGGTTTGCACTGAGTTTTGAGTACAGGTCTGACTGCACCGCCTGTCCTGGAATCACTGCAGTGCCATGAGCTCAGTCAGGACAAAACCACACATCCTGCAAGGAGCAGCAGCAGCAGGTTCGGGATGCCCAGACCTGGATGTTGCTCTTTGTGCTCAGTTCTTCAAGGCTCCTTTTCTCTGGCTGCCCTTGCCTGCAGATGTGACAAAGTTCCTCCTGGCCACGCCGGGCTCTGAGCCCACTGCTGAGTTTCCTCCACTCTGCAGGTGGAGCAGGCCGAGCAGGCTTTTGCCTCGGCGTTGTTCTCTGAACACCCACTCCTCTGCTCTTAAGCAACAACACCAGCCTGTCTAATCAGGTGCCCTGCTGTGTGTTCCCTTTTTGTGCTTCCTGCCAGCTCCCAGCCAGGAATATCACATCGCTGCACAGGAACGTTTCCATCAACGAGTGTGGTTTCCTGGTGCTCCAGGTCCCTTTATCTTTATGCACAACTGCCTGTATCTGTGCACTGCAGAAGGATGCATCCAGAATTCATTTTCTTTCTCACAGAACATGAAAGGTATTTCTGAAAGAGTAACTAGTGAAGTGATGAGAATCCTCCAGGCTTTGAAGTCTAAGCTTTGCTGGTGTGATTAGTTTAAATGGCTCATTTGCCATATAGGGAAGTGGTATTGATGGGTTTGGGTTTCTTCACCTCCCTCTTCTGTTTTGAAATTTGATATTACCCAACGAGGGCTATTTGGAGCAAGCTCAAAGCTGCTGTTATGTTTCCCAACAAGAGCTTTCCAATATATGTGCAAAGAGGAAATTAGCTGCCATTTCTGAACTGTTCTTTGGTTGCCCATGTGCTACTTTGCAATGAAAATGTTGAGGAAGATGGTGGTGGGTGTGTAATACAAGCTCTCCAGAAGCATAGGTCACTTCTCAAAATACTTGTTTCTGACTCATGCAGTTAGATAAGAGCAGATCTGAGTTCTCTGTGCACCCAGCTGGACCTTTTCTGCAACAGTTATTCAGCTTCTCAGATAATCTCCCACAATGAGGATTTGTCTTGGTGTTTGTTGCCTCAGTCTCATCTTGCCCTCATTAAAATGAGCTCTCAGCCAGCATAACCAAGACACATCTGCCAGTTATGCAGTCCAGACTTCCCTGTGGCTAGATATTAAGAGGGACTGTATGATGAAAAAACTCATTTATGCTGAAGAACAATTTGATTTACCAACATGCAAAAGAATCAATCTTAGAACTCATCACAAGAAACCCCTTAACCCTCTTGTTACTCGACTCCTCTGTTTCTGCTCTCAGCCCTGGCTGGAGTGTCACTCCTGTGTGTTTGGCTTTTCTCATGGAAAGCCATCTGCAGGCTGACAGTCCAACATCCACAGGGATTGGGTCCAGAAAAACTCCAGAGCATCGCTGCTGAAACTCCTGACTGCCTGCAGAGAGCATGGTCTGCTCTGGCTGAGCAGGGTTTCATTGCAATCATGGGACACCTCAAGTCAGGCTGGGCACTCATCCTCCCTCTTCTTGCAGCCCAACAAGCAAAAGCAGCTGCCTGAATGAGAGTCTGAGGAGTCACAGCTGGGCTATGGTTTCTGCTAATAAAGAACACAGACTGTGCATACATCCTTTGATAAAGGAGTCTTAAAATGACAAAGTTAAGGTCACAGAAGTTGAGCTTTCTTATGTTTCCTGTACAGCATTAATTCAGCTATTTTACACACTTGAATGTTGTTAATCTGAAATTATGGGTTTCTAAATTATATATATATACTTTTTTTTTTTTTTTGCTTGGGTCGTTTGCTTCATTTAAGAGCTGGCAGAATGAAATGTGTTCCAGAAAGAAATCAAGAGTCTGTAGGGAATGAGCACCAAAGCCTTTCCTGCTGAGAAAGTGAAAGGCACACAACCAGTGATGCAAGGATCTGCAGAAGGCAAAATGATGGGTTGTGATGGCTTTTTCTTGTGGCAAGTAAATAGCAGAGAAGTGGGTTTTATCTCTATATGCACCAGAGATCTCTTGATTCTCAGCATCCTACTCACATCAAATGAAACTTTTCAAGGCTGTTTTCTACTTTTTCTGGTTTTGTGCTACACAGCTGAGATCCCAGGGTTGTAAACTGTGTAATTGCTGAGCAATCGCAGTTCCAGCTGAGGCCACTGCGATCTTAATCTTGAATATATGAAATACTGTATAATAGTCTGAAAACTCAGATTTTAAACAGCTTGTGTTAGATATCAAGTTTAGCTGATACTTCTTACTCAGTTCATGTTCCGTAAAAATGGCAAAAACCTGAACACCCCAGAAAGTTTATAAAAATGAATGCATTGATGTCTGAAGCATTCACACTGTTCTGATAAGCACCACAGAAAAGCCTATGAAGAAATGAATAATTCTGTTTTCAAAGCAGAATCTGAATAGCATGCAATAAATAATGCCTGGTGAGGGTGAATAATGAAGGGAAAATAAACTATTGAAAGCTACACATTAGTTGAACATTGTTCATTCTGCACACTGAATGAGGCAAGGGCCTTATGGAAACCAGCACATGTGACAGTGTCATTTGCAGTGCTGCCGTGGTGCCTGTGCATGGAGCACATGAATTACTGTTTCACAGGCAACCACACCATTTTGTGTGCTTGATTAGCAGCCTTTATAATGTAAGCATAGCATAGTTTTTGTGTGCAGTAAATAAGTTACATGGTTTTTAACTCATTTGAAGTCCCTATTTCAAGATCTGAAGACTCCAAAGCCTTTTCAGTTAAATGATTCTAGGGTTATTTTGTCCTTTTATGTGGGGGAACAATTCATTCTCTCTGCTTTAGTTCTCTGAATTACACTAACTATTTTGTCTGAAGCTCAGAAGGAAAATAAAGAATGAGCCTGGGGCAGGTATTTCACATGATGAATTTTATTTATATTGTGAGAACAGAATTCCATCATGGAAATTGGTGGGCAGGGTTGACTTCAGTTATTTAGGAACATGATCGTGGCTCATGCCCCTCCAACAGCAGTGACTGGAGATCCCAGAATGGTCAGAGCCACCAGGCTTGTTTATATGTGTCTCCTGAGCTGCTGTTACCCACAGAAGGAAAAATGTGTAATTATTCTCCTTCAAGGCCTGAGGGCGGTCGGGTTTGCCTCCAGGTGCTGAGGAGGAATTCCCTGGTTTCATAAGTGGGTTTGGTAAAGAAATACTGGATAATGCCAATAGGATTTGCAGGAGGCTCTATGTGTGAGACAGCAGCGCCGTGTATTGAGATCTGGGCAGGATGGGAGTGAATCATGAGAGGTGTTCAGGTTGCTCACAGTCACTGTGAGGATGGATTTATAGCAAGTTCACTACTGCCTAGACAAATATTAGTGCTGAAGACACAGAAAGTGCCAGAAGATGATGGCCAGTCTGATCTCCCACTGCAAAGGAGACAGAGAATTTGGGATTTGATGAAAGCTATTAACAGCCTCAGGGTCATTAAGCAATATTATTGCCCACAGCCATAGCTAAAGAAAAGTTACCATTCTACTTAAAGTCTGCTTTCAGCCTTTTTTAGGAGTAATCACTACTTTTTATCCACTGACAAATTCCCATTCTCTTGCACAGGAACCAGACACTGGCTTATTTCAAGATGAATTCTTAAGTATTGACATCTTTTAAATCTGACTCCTTGTGCACTTGGTTAAAATAAACCAGCCCAAACCACCATGTTGTCCTATATCAATTGTTTACTCTTCCATTTAATCACAGGAACACTGTCCTGCCCTTCCAGCTTCCTTTGGAGATGGATGAATTCCCAGAGACGTCTAAAGCAAATTAGGGGGCTTTAACTTAATATGACACAATGGCAATTTAAAAATTTTATAAGGGTGCCAACCCTGCTGGTTTAATTTTTGATAAGGGATGATACTACATTTCTGCATTTTTAATAAGGAGACTGACAAAAGACTCACTTAAGCTACCTAGACAGATAAACTTCTACAGCAGGACTGCAACTAATTCAAATGGTAATGGTAAAGATACCAGGACAGTCTGTCTTAAAAAAACATCATTAAATACTCACTAGTGTTGCTGCATAAAAGTCAAAAGATCACTTTTGATTTGAAGACTCATTATGCAGCGCTTTCAGGTTCTTAAGATTGATTTGAAAATAATGTTCATATTTTGTAATGATGATGTAATAAAATCCAGGAAAATACCAGTCCTCATTACAGATAAAACCAGAAAGAACTTACTTTAATTTTACTGAATTTCCGTTTGTTCAGGGAATTAGTTTTTGAATTTATATTACCAGATTTTTTTATGTGTTTCAGAAAGATAAGTAACCTTAGATTACTAAACTCTTAAGGATATAAAGTACAAGAGAAGATTGCTGCCGTTGGTTCAAATGTCATTTGCAAGTGTAGGATATGTGTTAGGACCAGTAGATCATAAGACAGGCATATAAGGCACAGTAATATTTGATTTCTTTAATTTGGACTGTCTAGTTTTACAGATTATCCTCTTAAAGAAGAGCTATGTTTACCCATAAAACACATATGCAGGACCCCTGCAAGAAATATGATGGACACTTTCTCTCAAGGCTGGGTTTGTGCACTTTGGCTGTTTTGGGGGGATTGAATTGTGAGATGAGATCAGTCACCATCCGTGCATCAGATCAGCTGCATGGGCTGAATGTAAGATCAGTTCACTTGACGGGGAACAGGGTTTTGTGCAGGGCCCTGTTACTGGCACACTCCCTCATTGCAAAGCAGTGCCACGGCCCAGAGCCACCTCTGTCACCTGTGCAGTGGATCTCAGAGTCACCCAACATCTGAGCCACCTCTTAGCCACCTCTGTCCCCTGTGCAGTGGACCACAGAGCCACCCAACATCTGAGCCACCTCTGTCACCTGTGCAGCGGATCACGGAGCCACCCAACACCTGAGCCACCTCTGAGCCACCTCTGTCACCTGTGCAGCTGATCACGGAGCCACCCAACACCTGAGCCACCTCTGAGCCACCTCTGAGCCACCTCTGTCACCTGTGCAGTAGATCCCAGAGCCACCCAACATCTGAGCCACCTCTGTCACCTGTGCAGTGGATCACAGAGCACCCAACATCTGAGCCACCTCTGAGCCACCTCTGTCACCTGTGCTGTGGATCACAGAGCCACCCAATATCTGCCTCCTGCACGAGTGGCACGGCTGGGGACACAGAGGCCACGGGGCAGGGTTCCCTGTGGATCCTTCACCACCTTGCTGGGGAGAGGGTGCAACAGGAGATTCCTGCACTGCCCTCAGCTTGAGGGTAAGAGCTACAAGGTTGTTGATTGTCTTTCATGGGACTGTTCAGCCCTGCCTCATTTTTCTTCTCTCTCTTCTGCATAAATTTTCCTGGCCTGGCAAATTTTTGAGAGGCCAATAATGCTGTCAGACCCTAGATGAACATGAATAATAGCCTGTTTGCACAGCTGATAACTGAGCTGTAAAAACGAATCTGCTCCCAGATGAAACTTGACATGCAAAATTTAAGCTTGGGGAACAATTCTTTGTACGTATCCTGAAAAAAAAAATTACTTGGACTGCTTAATTTTTATTCATCCCTAAAATAAAAAACCCTACAGGAGGGTCAGCAAAGAAAGCTCCTGTGTTTTGACATAGAACATGGAATTAGCTTTAAACATAAAATACAGCAAATGTTTAATCTGCAATAAAGTTGAATCTGCTCATTTTGCAGAAGAACAATGGCTGAGGGTCGAAGCCTTGGGTTCTGCAGTTGCCAGATGGGATCATTTCCAAGAGGGAATTTGGATGGTAATCAGTGTCCGCTGGGATCCATGCCCACCACTCCAAGCCCGCGTGCCACAAAGGAGAGATTAGGGGCAGAATGAGAATGTGCAAGGCTGGCACGAATCAAAGGGACTCCCTGTAAAACCTATTACATCTGTGCTCTAAAAAATGCATAGAGAAACTGACAGTCAGGAAAATGCAGTTTTGATTGTGCTTTGATGGCTGGGAAGCTAAAATTGTGTGGGTGGGTGGCTAAGTGTAACTCCATGTCCATGCCAGCTTTATTTGACTGGGAGAGCCGGAGTCAGGCCAGTTTTCTTTGTCCTTTCAAGACTTTCAGAGCAGCAGGATAAATAAAGGAATGAAATAGGGAAATGAATTTATAGACTTTGGGTGTCAAATGATTAACAAAAGGCCCAAACCTTGGTGTTTTGTTCTATTGATTTTGTTTTGGCAAGGCAAAGATAAGATTGTGAACCTGTACAAAGGGAGGTGGTCTTTACTTCCCTCTGTGCCTTTGTGGTGGCTGGGTAATTTGCTGAATTGAAGTTTCACTTTTGGACTCAAAGCAGGTGTTACTCTACACTGAATTATGAGCTGCAAAACACTATGCCATGGTTAGTATTAAACCAAAACAGATCCCAAACATTTGGGTGGGAATATCCGAATTTCTCCAGTGCTTGCTTTGTAATGGTAGGAAAAACAATCCACTTCCCAAATCAAGTTTCAAGTGAGCTACACAAACTTGTCTTTGGGCCTGTGCCCTTAGCAGGGGCGTGTCCCCATGATTTGAGTTCTAGCCTTCAAAATCAGCTTCCTGAACCTGATCTGGCCATGGGATTTATCATTTTCCAGGGGAAGGGAACTTCCAGCTGTGCAGGGCTGTGACATGGGCTGCAGCCCTTCAGAGCTCTCCTCCAGTGCTTTGTGTTGGCCTGGTGTTGCTCTCCTGGGCATCGTGGCCTCCTGTGCAAGTACCCAGACCAGCCTTTTATGAATGGTGGGCAACAATTATCCAGCTACCCTCATACTGTCACAGGTTGTATTGCTACAGAGAAGTTAGTTTAAAAAATAGGAGTTCTGAGATTAGCTTGGACATGTTAAAGCTTTCTGCAGTAGAAATTAAAGGTAGACAAGATCTTTCTGAGACAATAGATTGGCTAGTTGGTCAGAGGAGGGTGATAATGCCAAGGTTGTGGGGTCAATCCCCGTATGGGCCGTTCACTTCAGAGCTGGACTCACAATCTTTGTTGGTCCCTTCCAGCTCAGGGTATTCTGTGATATGAGCAGGAAAAATTAAAGTTCTTTAAAGTCCTATGGAAAGTGCTTGTGGAAGATCAAACTGTGCAAGTCTGACAGGAGCTGAGCAGACAAACAAATGCAGCACTGCTGGGCTTCACAACAGCCACAGGAGAAGGCAGGGCTGGAGCACCAGAAGGCAGCAAACCCAGGAGCAGCTGAATTGGTAGGTTAGTTTAGACTACAAGCATGTATATGCCTGCAGCCTTTCTGTCTTGATCCATCTGGTTAGAACTTAGCATCTGTGGATCTGAGAGAAACCTCAGCCTTTGGTGAAAGAATTGGGGATAGGGCAATATTTTGAAGGGTGTACTGCAAAGGGTAAGAGGAGAGCTGTTTTATGCTTCTAGAAATTCTGTCTCCAGGACATGTTATTCTGTGACATCTATCTATCACTAGATGCTTTATGTGATATGACAAAATGCCACAGGGATTGATCCATCAACTGCTGTTGTTTCAACATGGTGTAACAGGCAGGGAATCTGAAAGGACAGGTTTTCTGAAACTTTGTTGAAAGGAGTTGTGGCTCTGGGAGTGCCAGAGTTAGGTCTGTAACTCACACACGCATGGATTCTACACATGGCCTGGGCTCTGTCCTGACATTTGTGAGAGAAGGTTTCTCAGCTTCAATGAAACAAGTTTTTCACAACTCAGTTACACTGATGATTCTTCTCAAACACATGGGAAAAGGCTGCACTGCAGGACTCCAGTGTCTCTAGTGAAGCTGTACATTGAGACTCCCAGAAGAATATTAGCACTGACTGAGCAAATCACCATGGAAAGTGAGGACATATTTGAACCTGGGCCCATATTTGCAAGATGATAATTGGATTATTTTTCTATCCTGAAAATAGATCTTCTGGTGTTTCCCTTTTCTTCCCCTTCTCCTCTCCTCTATTTCAGGGGATTTTAAAAACTAATTTGATTTTTATCCACTCTGAAAAACAAATAATTTCCCTCTAACCAAGCTCATATTTTTTGGTTATGCTCAAATCTCCATTAATTCTCTCATCATTCAAGAACTGAAAGTGATAGGATGGCAATATCTAATGGGATAGCTTAAAAAGATTATTAAATACAAGCTAATGAATTGAAAGAGAAAGCAAGGAAAAAACCATTCCAAATCCAACATTGAAAAAATTGCTTTTAATGAATTTTCATTTTAAAAAGGAAAACAAGTACTGGGTTCACATTCCTTCATAAAGAAAGACATCCTTGTCAAACAGCTATAAGAATTCACAAATTGGATGACAGACTGTGCCCGCTGCTTTAGCAGGAAGGCAATAGATCCAGCATGAGCTTGAAAGCAAGATGGGTTTTAAAGTGTTCTGCTGTCATATAAAATCCATACCAAAATAATGAGAAACATTCCACGCAGACATCATCCTAAATTCCCATTTGGGTATTATTTTTTCATTGATGTTGTAATTAATGCTAAAATAATTTGTCTGTGAGCCTTCAAGATGCTTAGAGCTTTCCAGAGGGCTGCTGGGAGCTGAGGGAATTTGGCACCTCGCAGAACCAGACCTTGTCTCCCCTTCTGCCATCCACACAGAAAATACCACTTTGCAGCTTTGGAGCCTGAACAAATAAGGTGTGGGAGAAAACGGAGCAAGCATCTAGCTAGCAGGATTTTTTAACAGGAAAAAATCTAATCCAGTCTTGGTGCTGCTCCTAGATTTCCCTGTTTGTGTCTGAGCCCTTTGGGAGGCACAGAGCAAACAGCAGCCTGTGGTACTAATCTGCTGCTTTACAGCACTGGTGTATGGTCACTGTAGAGCTACACGAGACACTGTCAACTTCAGTTTTGCTCCAATTCATGATTCCTTTGTTAGCAGTAATAGGATGAATAGTTTGAAGTGAGACATCTTGAAGAAATCCCACTGTACTTGTTATGAACTGTAGCCTCAAGTCTGCATTTTTGTGAGCTTTCACAGTGATTAGTCACTGTACAACAGCAAAGAGCAGAGCAGTTTACAGGACTGCTCCTCTGGCATGCAAAGATCTTGCCAGACACCTAATCCTCACTGTTTTTTCTCCTTGGTACCTTCATTCTTATATTCATTAACATTAATGGGAAAGGTTCCCATTGAGGTGGTGGGTTTGGTTGCACTCAGAGATCCATTGTCTAGGAGTACTGCTATGGCAGAGTGTCCGGCCTTGACATGGGAAAGAAGGGCAGTCCTGTGTTAACTCCTCTCCAGCTGAATAAAAACTTTACCAGTGGTCTTCAAAGCATCTCTTACCTTCCCCATACTCCCTTGAAAGAGTTGCTCTAGAGAGGCAGGAACAGGAGCACAAGGTGGGAGATGGATTTGATGCCATGCTGGAGCAGAGGTGTGATGAGGCAGCACTCTGCAGGCAGCCGTGTTCCCAGAGCTGCACTTCAGCTGCTTTCACATGGCCAGGGTAGAGCTGCAGGGAATGCTGCAGTTGGTTTGCTGAAGAAAAACACCAGGTGCTACTTAAAGTGGACTAACCTGGGTTGCAGGGTTGCAGTTCTATGTGAAATTTAGGAGACTGGCTGTAATTCAGAATTGCTCTGAAGACAAGAATCCATTAATGTTGGGATGGACCATTATCTGTGTGTAAATGGGGTTACTGACTGTTTTACATTTCAGTGGAAGCTCTGGTCACTAAATGCTGCAGTCTCATATCTGGACAAGAAGTGCACCTGAGATTTTGTTTGGCCAGCAGTGTGGAGTGCTGTATCATACTGCTCCATATGCTTGAATAAAGGAGAAGAATTACGGCTGTGGAGTGAGAGATTTTGGCTTGTAGGAAAGACAATTCTTGGACGACAAACTGATGGGTTTGTAGCTTGATTTAAATCTGATTGAGTCTCCTGTCTTTACTAGGCCATGAGCTAACTAAAAATAAGGATATAATTAGAAGACCTGGAGCATCTTAAGGTGGATAAATTGACCTTCTAGACTTGAAACAAGCAAAAGAAAGTCCTGATGGCTGTGAAAGGTCCCTAAAATGTGAAAAGGGAAGGTGAATGCAATAGGCAAAGAGGTACAGAGCATGGATTTAAGTCAGAAATAGAAAAGCAAACCAGCAAACAGCTGACTTAGGGGATTGGAGTTTTCTGTAAAGAAGTTGAAGTTAAAAGAGAATAAAATTAAGCTAAGAAACAAAGGAGATTATAGAAGACATTGAACAAAGCATTTTTAAACAATAAAAGTTCCAAAAATAAAAGCATAGAAAACGGAGATCAAAGAGACACCATTTAGTCAGATACAAATAAAAATACAAATTGGAAAATAAAAACAACCAAAAGAATTAAGAGCCCTAACTTTCTTCCACACCAGCAAGAAAGGATTTGTCCAAATGAAAAGTAACATCACCTGTCACTAAAGTGCCCTTGCAAAGGGAGATGAGGATGGCCACGGGGCTGGAGGGTAAAATGTTAATGACCATTGATGCTACAGTGACTGGGGTTAAATGCATGAGTTAGGGGAAATTCCTACCTGGACAAGAGTGGAAGTCATGGAAAGTAGGAAAATTGGAAGTAAGTCTAGAGAAACTATGAAAAGAGGGAAAGTCAAAGAAACTTTTCTCTGCAGTTTAAAATGGGCAGATTTTTACGAAAAGCAAAAGACTAAAGCATCTTAACAGATAAAAAAAGTAAGTAAAACATTTTAAAGCAGATTATTAAATGACGTACAAGCAAAAGTAGGTTTGGGAATGCCAAAAGTAGGGAGAAAGGTTGTGAAAGCTGTTGGTGATTTTGAACACAGCAGGTAAAAAACAGGAGCTGGGTAAGACTATGAAGGACAAGTCTTGATCAGAAATGAACTTGTGTTTATGCTCTGCTGGGCTTGTGGCTTGTTTTGTGCCTCAGTAGAGAAGCAGAAAATAAATTTTAGTTTTAAATGTAATATAAAATACTATGTATAGCTGAAAACTCACAGTAGTTTTGCCAAGAAAATTTTATTTTAAAATGTAAATAGTATTGTGGGCACTAACATATCAATTGGCAGTTTAAGAGATGTGGCTGCTAGTGCACTGGTTCAACTAACTTGAATTACAAGGTTTAATTTAAATATTGTTTTGCAAAACATTTTGCATTAGCATATCTAAAAGCTGTGACGGGACTGAAGGAATTAGATCTGTCTAGTTGAAAGTCAAGACTGAAACAGCCTAATGGACAGGGCATATTTTCAAAGGTGATGATACAAATAGAGGAGAACAGGTTTTTTAAATGTCCATTTGAAAGAAGAAAGAAATGTATTGTAGAAAGACATTAAATTGTTTTGGGGAAAAGGTCAATGAGGGGGGCAGTAGCACAAATATCTCAGGAACTTGGTCCCTGTGGCTTGAAGAGTTTCCCAGTGGAAGCTCAACTACTCCTGTTGTTTCTCTTCCCTCACAGTCTGTCATTATACTTTTTTTTTTACATTTAGACTTTATTGATAAATAAATGAAGCACCTGCCATTCTTCCATTCCTGAGAGCCCTCTTTGGTGGGGCTGCTCTCCAGCAGTGGTCACAGGCAGGGGAGGTGCTCAGCTTCTTGACATTCCTGATTGTGAGTTTAAAACAGGGACTCTGCTCTGGCTTGGCCCGTCACACCCAGGCTCCCAGGGTTAAATTAGGTGAAATCTGATGCCTTTCTCTAAGTCAGTGTGGATGGCATTGGGTCACCTCACCTTGCACAGCAACTCTGTGGCCTCCTGGCTGAGATGTGGAGGATACTGAAATGCAGGCATGGCACACCAGGTGCAAATGCCTGGACATTGTTCAAGATGGACTTCTAGTCTGAACTGTGCAGTAGTGTCCTGCAAAACAGAGAAAAGTGTCCATACAGTGGGCAAAAGCTGGAAACACCAGAAGAACTTCCAAGAAAGTAAGTTTGGTGCATTGCTTTTCACATGCTTCTGAATGATTTTTCCAATTCAATTCCCACGCTGTGACTGGGAGGGGGCCAATCTGCACACCTGGGTGAGTAAAGAACCTGGTGTACGAAGAGAAGCCTGCAGAAAATTCAGGGTGCAGGGGTCAGTTATTCATCCTGACCCTGAACAGACTTCTCTGATGTATAAGCTGTATTTAGCAAGAGAATATTTGGATCTAAGGGACCAATTGTTGAAAAACTTTAGTATGGCAAAAAGATCTGTGCTCTGTGTTAAGAAAAAAAAAAGAAATATGAAATATGAAAATAATTTGTAAAATAGATCTAAGGAATGGTATGGATGACAAACAACAGAGAGCTGGCTGATGGAGCTCTACAGAAATAACATTTCACTGTTCTGATGTACCCCTGTGCTCTGTTAGTGTCTGATCTGTGTTTTGCTGTTTAATGTGAAGTGGTGTGGGGCCAACTAGAAGCAATAAACCAGAAAGGTGAATTTAAAGGTAAATTAAATCTTAACTATTGGAACATAATGGATGAAATTATATTTCATTTCTTTTTCTTACCAAATGGCTTCCTTTGCCCCATCTACTTCTCCTTTGGCACCTCCAGTTTCCTTCTTGCCTCTGCAATTCCTTGGAGACACATCTGTCCACAAGATGGTACTAGGCTCCCAGCAGCCCCTGCAATGGCTGGTCAGTGAAGGCTCCTGAAATTGCTGCTGCTCAGGTTTCACCAGAGCAGCTCACTGAAAAAAAAAACCTCATTAGTGTTGTTTCCTATGAGAAATATTGGTATTCAGGCCAAAATACTTGCTTGTTTGGTTTTTTTAATGAAACGAAATTCCAGTAGGAATCAGAGCAGATCATTGCTGTGACGGATGCTCTGCACACTCACACCTGTTTCATACCAGATAGCTTCATTATTGCCTTTGGAGCCACTTCCAGTTTAAACTAATAAAATAACTTAGGAAAGAGAAGAATGAGGCCATGAATTACAGTAGCTTTATGAATCTGTGTTTTGACACATTTAAAAAAGAGAAATTTGACCTAATGTGTTATAAATACCTAATTTGCTTTAAGCAATTATTGTAATCTATCACATTGATGCAGCCAACACAAACATGCGCTAGGCTTCTCATGCTAAAAATTGTACAAACAGGCTTGAATAAATTGTTAATACTCTATAAGCTGCTAGTGGAATAGCTCAATGATTAGCTCTTCTCTTCACATGATTCAAATGCATTAGTGACACTGCTGACTAATGACTTGCAAAATTTTTGTTAAAGACAGAGGTGTATTTTTAAATGGCAGCCCAGTTCTTAAATCAATGACATTCCAGGCTTTGAAACTGAAAAACTTTGTTAAAATTGATTTATGTAAAATTAGTGCTTGATTTTAATTTTTTTTATATGACACTCCACATATAATCATGTTAATTCTGTTGTGATCTTAGAATCAAGTTACTCTTGAAAAATGTCTTCTCATAATATGATTACTGGAATACTGTTAATCCTGACTGTGTGAACAAGGCTGCGGTGTTAATTAAAGACAGTGAACTGCTTTCTCATCAGCACCGTTCAAAAGGAGTGATAAATAAGGCTCCTGATAGCTTGGAAAGCATTTGTCATTACTGATCAGACCGTATGTGCTTAGGCAGTAGAAAGGGTAAGTGGTCCCTACGAAGGGAGGTGCCCACCTTTAGCATACTTGGTACTTATTTCACTAATTTTAATACAATTAAGCGGAGATGACCACATCAGTATGGCCATAATGAAATCCCTCAGTGGGAGATCTGAAGTAATGAGGAGAGCACACAATTTGTGACTCGAGGCCATTTAAAGGAGTCCGCGTGTTTAATTGGCTTAATAAAATTAAGATCACGAACGAGGCTGTCACTGTAACAGGGCCCGCCGAGGGAGGCTCAGGACCCGAGGGTCTGACCCAGCAGGGCCCGCCCATCCCAGCGAGAGCTCCGGATGCCCAGCCCGACCGGGAAACGCGAGTCCAAACCATCGGCGGGGCTTCCTTTCGGACTGCGGGGGACGTGTCCCGCAGGTGCCCCTCG
>JAHLSL010000008.1:5046316-5096049 GCA_025920805.1 Petroica traversi
GCCAGCCCCTCGCCTCCAGCGATGCCCCTGCTCAGAGCGCCTAAAAGGAACAGCGCAGTTTGTGTCTGTTAAACCCCGGGAGAGTCCGTGCTTAGGGCCGGTGACAGGTGCTCGTGTGAAATGTTGCTCACTCATAATCATCCTGCGAGATGAGTGGGTGTGAGTCTTGTGTTTAAATGTGTTTGCAGTCGGGGTGAGGAGGCAGATGAACAAGTAGCACTGCTTGGCTTGGCGGTGTTAGCCGTGTAACACTGATTCCTGTATAGTGTAAGGGAAGAGAGAGCAAGATCTATAAGTTCAGTCCTTAGGAGATGGCACTCGTTCCTCCTCCTGTGGTGTGGCCCTGGTGTGTATCAGTGCAAGCCCATAAACTGAGTACTTTGTAGGGTTGTGCTGTTATAACTTGGCTGTTGTTTTGCTTACAGCTTCTGACAGCCTGGGAGAATTTGTCTCAACCATGGAGTGTAAGAAGCATCTGTAAAAGAAATTACAGAGCCTAAGTCTTGAAGAGAAGTATCTTTAATTTGGAGTTGCAAATATTGTAGCAAGCACCACATCTCTTGAATTATCTCTGTAGAATAATAGGCACTGAATGTGCATTGCATGAATGAATTCTTCAAAGCTCATAGGCACAGTGAATATATAACGAAAAGAAAGGTCACTGGTTTTGTGTTTTTCCATATGTGATTATCCTGTTAACATCTTCACATATTAAGTCTTGTCAGGTGATACTTGGAGTGAAGTCTAAGCAGATTACTTTAAGGAGAGCAAGGATTCCCAAACTCTTAAGTTATAACAAGATGTTCCCAGTGAAAAAAAACATTCATTTCTGGTGCTGTTTTTATTCAGGGGACTCAATAGGCTTTGTATATGTTTAGCTTTATGATCTAGGGAGTTAGCAGCATTAGTTAACTGAGATGGATCTAGAAATGGCTTTTACAGGAATTGTAATGGTACTGGTTAGAGGCAACTTAGATGTGGAATGTTTCAAATTGCAAAAGACTTGAGGAAGCTGGGAGTGACTAGAACTGCTTTAGACCCCTGTGTCTCTGAGCAGGTACTAAATGGTGTTCCTGAAGCCTTCTATTTAAAACCTCTCTGTGCTGTGGTACAAAAGCTTGGTGAGCTGCAGGTGACCTGTGGGCAGTGCTTTCCAAGCTGCTTTTCTGAGGTTGGGATCGTGGCTGGAGGAGCATCTTGAACAGATTCTGCAGCCATTTGACAATGAAGAGTAGGTTTGTGTCCTGAGCTCTTGCCCTGCATGTGTGGGTCAGTATCTGGGCTTCTTTTGTATTTTCTCCTTCTCCTTGTGATCAACCCTCTGAGCATTGTGTCAGAAGAGAGAGTATAGAGCAGTGTGCTGTTGAACATCAGATCAGTGTGGATTGTGCTGTGTTAGAATGCTTATGGCATCTGATTTAGGCTTCTTTCAGAGGGTTTTTATAGTTCTTGGGTTTGGGGGTGGTAAAAATATGTTCTTCACTTTAATCTGAATTTGGCATTTATTATTGATTGGGGATCAGACTCCAGAAATTGCTCATGGACTGTTAATTTAGTTCATATATAGAGAGACTTTGCAGTTGCTTCTTCAAGCAGCCTGAAAGACAAAAATTGCATTCGTCGTGCACATTTTTCTCACATAAATTGTTCTGAACACTGCTTTATTCTGAAAGTACATATTGCATTTCAGCATATGGAATGTTTGAAGTTCTGCTCACTGGGTGAAAAAAATACATTCCATGTATTTTTGCTTCTAGAGCCTCTGTTATCACTGCTGTAATAAACAGATATTTATTTAAAAACTGCTTTGTGAACATACGCAACGGAAGAAACTGTTCTGGAAAACTCAGAGTGGTGATGGAAAGGGAAATGAGTGTGCAGGTAGCCTGCTGGCAGTGAGTACTGATAAGGACCCTGATAACCTCTGTAATTACTTGATGATTCTTTTTCACAGAGCTGATAATGTATTCATAATAGCTCATTGCTGCTCGTGTATTATTTCCCTTTTTGAAGAGACAGGATGATCTTTATCTGTGTGAAGAACTGGTTTATCAAACCAATTCCTTGTGATAGACAGTGTAATACTCTGGAAAATTTTGTAACCAAGAGTATATTAAATAGTTGGAAGGAGTTGTTTTTTTTTTGGCAGGGCTCTCTGGCCTTCCTGCTAGAAATCGTCTTTGCGCAAGACTGAATTTTTGTTTGTTTTTGTTTGTGTCCCCTTTGTGTTGTGTGTCCTGTGTCTGTCCCTGTTTCCCCCCATCCTCCCTGCCACCAAGATTTGCTGGCATAATGTTGGCTTTTTAAAGAGAGTTTTGTATCCTAAGGAGAATGTTTCAGTAATCAAACTGCATTGCATCTTTGGCATTTGCTGTCCACTGAGTAATCCTTTCTGTTATGGCTGGTAGTTCAACTTACCTAGGACTGATGTGTGAGTTAATATATCAAACACTGAACCTAAAGCATGAAAAAGTAATGATGTTCAGTCTTAGACAAATCCGAGTGGTCAGTACTGGTTTTTAAGGTGTGTTAGGTTTATCCAGGACAGGGTTTCTGGGCTAGCAGAAGAACGGTAGCCAAGGAGGCTGCCAGGAAGGAGACGGTGCTCGTTTGTGTGTAGGCACATGACTTGAGAAGTGTTAACAAGAGAGAAGGAGGAGACACTAATTTGTGTGCATTGTAGAAATATATAAAAATAAAGCAGTAAACAGATTGCTTAAATATGAAGATGCCTTTTTGCTGTCATGTTTTCAGAAAGTTATACCATTTTGAGGAAAGGAAAATAAAAACAGAGGAGAGGTGTTCCTTAAAATGTGTCTATGGAAAGGAAACTAAACTCCAGAGAGAAAAACAGTGGAAGTTACATTGTTTGGCTTGCTGAGGAAATCAAGTTGTAAACTCTGGAATTAGAAATCTTGGGTACCTCTTGCAGAGTTCACACCTGTCTTAAAACTGTTTGTTCTGCTCTATGCAAAAGGGTTTGCTTGAGCTCAGTGCAGTCTGTGTAGGGCTGGAAAGACAGAATCCCTGTCACAGCTTACAGCTTGAATGCCACGATCTGCACTAAATGTGGTCCACACAATGGGGACAGGGCTCCAGGGCAGCTCTGGACATGATTTCTGTAGATGCATTTTAGTCTCTATCTGTGATGCACTTTCCTCTTCGGAAATGCCAGAAAGGCAAGAATGACTTTTATAACCTATTTTAGACAATCCTTGCAGGTGTAATGGTACAGCAGCAACTTTATAAAACATCAAAGCTACTTTTGTAGTGGGAAAAATGTCCATTTTCTGAGGCACAGGGTTTTAGCAAAAGCACTCTTTGCTGAGGTACTCAAAATGTGGGATACTGACTGTTTTTCTACGTCTCCCTCAGGAAAGGTGGAGGCTGCAGAGCCCGATCAGACTAAGGATCCGTGTGCTGAGTGTCCAGGGTGCTGCTGCTGTGTGACACATCACCCAGAATGCAAAATCCTAGAGCACTGGTCTGAAGGGGGAGTGGCTCCTGGAGGCTTTTTCCCCAGTTTTACAAGTTTGTTTCTGCTTGCCATTGTACCCAGCAGACGACAAGGAAGACCTTGCAAACGTCAGCCAGACACAATGCATTTGACGCAAAATAGGAGCTCTTACTTTGATAGTTGTTTGATTTTATTTTTATGATGTAAGTAGGGTTCACATTATCTTAACCCAGACCTGAGTGTGGATGAAAGAAACTGGAAGACCTCTGCTTAAATGTTTCACTGTTGAAAAAACACTAAATGTGGCAAAGAGCATAGCTGCAAAAAGCAATCAATAGCTTAACCTAAAATGAAACCCAAGCTGCAAGATCCCTTCAGCTTTGTAATACCTGCCTGCAGGGGGACACAGCCAAATGCAGAATTACTATTTCTTGTTTAAATCTCCGTTTTCCACCTTTGCACTGGTATCCTTTCTGTGGTGTTGCTTGCTGCTGAGGACTGTTCATAGGGATATTTTATAGACTGCATCGAGGCTGCCTCAGGTATGAGATGCGGTCTAAAAGGAGTTACTGTTTCAAAAACTGTTCCCATATGTCCAGAATGCAGGGTGAGCATGTGACATCAGCAAATGTCCTCTCCCTCAGCCCTTGCCTGCCTTGTGGCCACAGTGACTGTGTAGCTGAGATATTTCCTTTGCAGTTGGGAGAAAGAACTCCTGTTCTTCACTGGCTTTGCAGAGTCTGCAGAGTTTGACTCCTGCTGCTGGTATGAAAGCCCAGGAGGCAGCCTCATGGTCTCTGTGCTTATCAGTTTAGATTTCACTAGAGCTGGAATTTGGGAGTAAAAACATATAAAAAAGCCTATTTGAAAACTAAAATCTTCATCCTGTGCAGAGTTAAGTATGGTGTGGGTGGCCTTGAAATGCAGGAGTGCAATGGTGTGCCGTGCTTGCAGGTTTTGGGGTGTGACCAAGTGACACAGGAGGCCCTGCCACAACTGTCACACAGAGTCTGTAACTTTTTGTCCTCTGTTATGCACTGCTCCAATTTTTCTTTGTGTTGTGTACTGAGCCAGTGTCCTGTTTGCTGAGTGACTGCTGCCTGCGCTCTGGAGATGCCTGTGCACGTCACCACGTGGAGTTTTAGGTTTCCTTGGCATGTGCATGGTCATCTGCTCCTGATTATGTCAGTGATGGTTTAATTGCCTTGTGTGGCCAGTGTGCATGCTTATCCCAAAGCTGAAGCACTGGGAAGGCTGGTGCTGAGAGGCAGGGCTTGTTTTCCTGCCTGTGTGGCCTCTGCCTGCCTCTCCTGGTCTGTGCTGCGTTCATGTCCAGCTGAGGCTCAGAACCTGATTTTTGTGTTCCACAGTGAATGTTGTTCCTAATTTTTATTATATTCTTGTTGTCTGCTCTGAAAAAAAAACTAACTTGCATGTTTTTGTGTCTGGATTATCTTCCCTGTTAGTGCAACCTGCTGCAACATTTATGTAGAAAATCAAGTATTAAGCTCATGCCCTTCTCCATTTCCCTATTTCCTCGCACATTTTCTTGAGGAGTTTTATTTTTGCAGTTTTATTTATTAGGCAGCCTAGATGCAGACTACTTTCCAGAGGGTGGTGATTTTCTATCACTCCTGCTGATGGTCTGGGAAAGAAAGAGAGACCTGAGATGGGACCAGTGAAAGGGCAGAAGAGAGAGCTGGGGTGTGTGGGAGAGCCACTGGGAGCATTGTGGTTTCAGAGGGAAGTGAACCTGGTTTTCTGCAGTGCTGCTGTGCTATAGCAGGAAAGCACAAGGGTTGCTCTGGATACAGTTACAGGAATGAGCTGTGAGCTGAAAAGCTTTCCTGAGGTCAAGGAGAATGGGAAGACAGAATATAATTAAGTTCAAGAAAGAAATTATGAAAATGCAGTTAAAACCAACATGACTTGATTTGCTTATCAGAGAGCTCAGAGCTGTCATTTCAGAGTATACAAACATCTTCTACATTTTGAGCCAAGGTAGGTAATATTCATCCAGAGCATTTTAATTTATGAAGAAACTGTGGCTGCCTCATCCCTGTCAGTGTTCAAGGCCAGCTTGGATGGGGCTCTGAGCAGCCTGGTCTAATGGAAGGCATCTCTGCCCATGACATGGGGTTTGGAACTAATGGTCTTTAAAACCCCTTCCAACCCAACCACTCTGTGATTCTATGAAAAGTCGATGCAGACCAGTTCTCTTTTATCTGCTAATCCTGCAGGGACCCAGGATTAGCACAGGTTAGAGATGTGATTTCGGACTGGTTGATGTTAAGAGTGGAAGATACTTAGGTTAATTTAATATTAATCAGAAAATGTTCAGAAGTTAATTCAAATTGCAGTTATGGAACCGAGAAACCAAGTGTAATGTGTTGGTGAACACATTTATCTGATACACCCACACTAAGAGACTGCCAGTGCTAGGAATAATTTTTCTGTCTCCATTGTCCACCTAAAGGACCATTAAGCACTCTGTTACACCTGAAAATGTCTAACCATTACTGATTCCCTCAGCTGTTTCTAATACAGCAGACACCCAACTTTTATTTCTGCTGTTTTTTCAATGCCAGCAACTTTTTGAATTCACTGACAAATCTACCATGTCTTTGGTGTGCCTCAGAGACTGATATTGTATTATGGATGCATTTGTGGTAGAATTGATTTGATGTGAAGTTCTCCTGGTCCTTTTACTGGTAACCTTTTCTTCTCTACAGCTTTCCCATTTTCCTGCAGCTTTCCCTTGGTAATTTCAAAGATGTTCCAAAAGCATGTTGCTGCTCAGTTCTGCTTTTCTGTGTCGCCACACTTTTCTGTGTCTGCTGTAAGATGTCACTTGTTCTTTCTTTGTTTCCTTTGCTCAGGAAGACAAATCAGTAAGTTGAGTTTGGGTGTTGGAGATGAAGATTTGTGTTGCTGCTTGTTGTCTAATGCAGTAGCGTGTCCTTGTCAGAAAAGGAGTCTGCCTGCTCTGGTGTGCTCTGCCCCCAGTACACAGAGCTGCTTCCAGCCAAAGGGAAATCCTCACCTTTTTATGTGCATGTGCAGGAAGTGTTGGAAAAGCTGAGTGTCGTTTTTCTAACTCTCTATTTTCCATTAAAATTATTAATATTTAGATACCAGTGAGGGAGGGGAAAAGGGTAAATGGCTCTGTGATAAAATTAATGCAGATTTTCTGCTCTGTAAAAAATTCTGGCTGAAATACAAGTGATAAAAACCTGATTAGACTTTAAAAGTTACAGTAATACTGTAAGCTAGTTGAAAAATAAAACTGAACCCTTCCACACTGAAATAGTCTCAAAAGCCAGATTTTAACCTTCAAGAAGCCAGAAGATTTTCAAAGCAGTGTTGTGAGCTCTGTCACTGATGGTCTCTCAGGGTGAGATTCCCTGTTTCTTGCCATAGTAATGAGGCCCTGGTAGACTGTGCTTCTGTTCCTGGCAAGGCCCATGACTTTTCTTCCCAGAGCTGAAGCAGATCTGGCAGCTCTGTGCCTTTCTCCTCATGAAGAGGTGAATAAATGGTGTTAAAGCTCTTCTGCTCCAGAGTGACTCGGTCGTACAGGAGTCTGCAGCAGAGCCAAGAGCAGAACTGAGGCCTCGCACCTCCCACACCAGTGCTCAACACACACAGCTGCTCCTTGCAGAGGTACCTGTTGGACAGGTGGAAGGCTTTCAGTTTTTCCTGCAGGTTTCCTGGTTATTTTCAGCCTGAGCTAAGGCCTGGCAGTCAGTCTAACCTGACACTTAATGCCAAGAGCAAGTGTTAGAAACTAGGAGAGAACAGGATTTATAGCTGCCTTAGAGCAAGCCATACAAGCCTTTGGGCTGCAGCCACGTAAAGTGAGCTTTATTGCCAATTTTTTTTCTTAGATGTTCTGTTTCTGATACTTCAATATTATTAAATGCATTATTAATATTTATTAAATGCTTGAGAGCATGTGTGGCACTGTACCAGGCCCGGAGCAGTGAGGGACTCAGTTTCCATGGCAGCAGGAGCACAGTCCTGTACTTGGAGAACCAGAAGGGCTCTTTTTGGCAACTGCTGTCTGTGCTGTGATTACTTTTTCTTTTTAAAGATAGATGTATAATTTAAAATCTAATTTATTAGTGCTGCAGAATCTTGTCCATCCTGAGTGAGAATTTTGCCTGCTGTAAGTTTATCTTTTTTTTTTTCTTTTAGTTCTAGCTTTGTTTCTGTAGCTTCTGTGGGTGTGATTTCTTTTACTTGCAAAATACTGAAAGGAGTAAAAGAGTGTGTTTAAAATTCATTGTTATAGATGGAAATGTTCCCTTGATTTTGGTTAAATTTGAAATGTTACATTGTTGTAGACTTATTTTCCTTTACAGGAAGCATAGAGCATGGATTTATGCATTAAAATAATTGTTGAAGAAACTGGTGTGTCAACTGACAGTAAACTCTTAACTGTACTATGTCCCTCATTAGGTAACTGCTCCAGTTCCAGGTTTTAACTTTGTATTTTATTTTAACTGGCCTTGTTTCATATTTTTTCATGCTTCCTTCCTTGACATTTAATGTGTAGAATGATGTACTTTGCTTCATTTCAAAGGGTGAATTAAAATTGTCTTTTGATCCCAAGTCTTTGTCCTGCTGTGCATTACCCGGTTGAGGTTTTCTGTCTGTCTTTGCTTTCCATGTATAAAGTTAATGTGATTAATTCCTTTGGTGGCTTTTCAGGCTTTTTCTGTTTTTGTTGATCTAGGTAAGGAAGGTTGTAGGCATCTTTCCAAATGTGTTGCATGAATCTCCTACGATAGATACCAGCTGCTTGGCTTGCTGTTTGAGCAGTGACTGTGTATCAGTAAACCTTGCTGGATTTACTGGATGCGTTCCATCCAGATATGATGCTACTCTGTGAGATCCAGGGAGTAGTTAAGAGCATAAAAATCAGCAACAGCAGGAGTAGTGAATATACTTGCACTGAGAATAAGAATTTCGCATGTAAACGTACGACTTTTCATCCTGAATCAGGGTTGCATCTATAGAACTACTCATAAATAGTGAAATGGCCCAGTTTCTTTGATAGCAAATGTCAGGGCTGACTGATATAGGCCAAGAAATACACCTCCTGCCTCTGTAACTCAGTGCTTCTATTCCTGTTTGTGTGGTTGTGTTACTCTCATTACACATTTGTCATCCTGTGGCAGCTTAGCAGTTCAGCTTTCTGTGAGTCTTCCCATACAAGTGGGCTAAGTATTATCTGAGGGACATGCAAATCAATGCCTGGGGAAATTCCCCTCTGCCCAAGGCTGCAGAGTGATTCAGCAATTCATTGTGGACATCGGTGACTCACGAAGAAAGTCCCAATCTCTTTTTTTTCTGGTCCATTATCACGTTGTTTCACACAGATAATCATGTTCCTTGGATTAAAGGACTGCTCAAGGATTTAGCCTTTGCCTTTGTCATATACAGTTCGTGAAATATTCAGAAAAACCCCAGTGTGGAGGTAACAGAGATAATTCACTGTTTTGAAATTTTAGTGTTGGGTCAAATGCAAGAACTACTTCAAATGTCTCACTTCTCGTATTCAGTATCAGAGACACAGAAAATACACGTGTTAGAGGAGGAGCATAATATTTTTGTTGTCCAAAATGAACTTTTTTGGGTGCATTCCAACATATCCTGAAGCATGGCTTACGTATAGACAGACATCACTGCAGCCACTTCTTCAGCTGGCCAAAAGTGACTGCATATGACAGACTTTTTGTTTGCTAAAGAGGCTCTTTCCAGTCTGTGTGTCTCTCCAAGCCTTCTTCACCTCCTGCCCACACCTTGCTGTTATCTGAGCACGAACTACTAAAGTAACTTATCACTGGTGCACCCGTTCCTCCATAAATTATTAGTAACGTATCATTTTCTGGAAGGAACCAAGGTAACTGAGGGAGTTTAATTTGCTATTGTTTATTTTATTGCTGCTACTCTCTTGCTTCCTCCTTTCCCGTGTAAAAGAACAAAGATACAATTTAGATTGCGTAACTCTGGAGTTTGCACAAGGTGGGCTTGGTCCATGATTTAGGAGGGGTAACCTATACAGGCACTGCTCTTTGACAGGTGATAAATAAGGAGTTTCAAAGGGAACCTCTGGACCAGACTCTGCCATGATCACATTGGTGTGTTGAAATTGCTTTACTTCAAGCTCTTTGTTGGGTGATTTCTGTTCCCCCTTTACACAGGAGCTCTTTCAACACAGAAATCTGTCCTATTTTCTATAAAATAACGTGTTGTGTGTGTTTGCCCAAGGTGCCAGTGCGTGTTGATCCCTGCAGTTAAATTAGGATTAAGGAGCTGCATTGACAGGTGCTGAAAAGAATCATATCTGTCTAGTTCTCGACTGCAGGGTCCCTGATTGGGGCACTTCAAAGAGAATGAGTGCAGAGCAGGGGAGAAATCCTGGAGCACCCTTTTCGAGAGGTAAATGATAAATCATGAACTTGATTTTTCTCCATGGTTGTGGCTGAACGTGTGCCTGAGCAATATGGAGCCTTTCCCAGGCTTGCACACAGCATTGCATTGCCCTGCTCTTCCTCCCACTCTTTCCCCATGAGTTTGGCCATTAATTCTCATGGCTGTGTTTCACAGAGTGCAGGTCCTCAATGCACAAAGCCTTTGTTAACACCTTCCCTGGCTCAGGCATTGCAGGGGACTCCACAGAGCTTGGCTGGGAACAGCAAGCATTTCTTCTCATTTGATTATGCACACAATCATGTGAATATTGCAAGCCTTTATTTGTGCTAGTGCTCATAGAAAGGATTAATAATTCCTGCACAAATGCTGTGCTTGAGCTGGCAAGAAGCTGTTGTGTTCATCCTGCCCAGATCTATTTACTTAATTTACAGTATTTTAAAGTTTGGAGACTGAAATGCAGGTTGATGCTGCCAGGATGATGAGTGTTGGAGAGCTCCTCACCTGCCTGCTGTGGATTCCAGTTCGGGGCAGTTGTGCACCAAATTGTTGGGCACTGTGAAGTGCACTGGCAAACAATACCCCGGGATGTGTGTTCACAGAACAAAAGCCAAAGCTGTCACTGAGCAGTTGTGATCCTCCAGCTTTCAAGGTCAGTTCAGCACCATGGGAAATGCTGCATTCCTGCAGCAAGAGTCAGGGTTGTGCTGGGGATTACAGAGTCCTTGGCTTACGGGGTTCTCATCCTGGCAGCTTCATCCCTGCCTGCTCAGCTCCCTGGAGGAGTGTTTCAAGAAAACCTGAAGCCAAAATATCCTTTTAGGAGACAGTTTTCTTTCCTTCCTTCTCCAAGCAAGCTGGATAGCTGTCAATGAGTTGTCCATAATAATAAGGGTTGAGCAGTGATCTTTGTTGCTTTACTGGTTCCTTTTCTGAGCCGTGTTGTGCAGGCTTCATCATCATATCACAAGGTTAATTTTAGAATGCAAAAAAGATGCTTCTCTGACAGTGAAAACCACCGAGGGGGAGGAAGGCAGCCAAGTACAGGACCTAATTTTCCCCCTTCCCACAAAAGTGTTTTTTTCTTCCTGTGGGGGAGTGTGAGTTTGAATATGGCATTAGAAACATATTCAATGAGGGGTTTAGGGCAGAATCTTGCTGTGTTGTTTTTGAAAAGGGTTCTCTCCCTGCTACTTGTTTTTACTGAAGTCATGTGGGATTAGGTTTTCTAAGAGGAAAAAACAAACGTGGTGAGATCTATATCAACAAACTAGAATTCCCTTAATTTAATTTATGATCATTTTTTGTGACTGTGGTACACCTGAGAGCTGTATCACCTTTTCTGGAGATGGTTGGGGATGAATTTCCTGTAGATGAAGCGTTTCAGTGCATCAGTTTGACCTTTTACATAGGAAAAGGGCATGTGTAAATGTCACTTTTCTGCAGTGGTCTGTTGGGGTTTTCTGCCACCGTGTTGGGTTTTTTCCTCTGCTTTTATAATAGCAGAGATTTTTACAGCAGTTTGACATGTAAGAATGATGGAGGTTTCACTCTCTTATGCTGGATAAATTCTCGTCAGTAGATGGGAAGGAGATGATTCATTCCTATTAGGACTCTGTGTGTGAGAGAGTTATATTTCTTATTGCATATGAAGTGGAAGATGGAGGATCTCATTTCACTCTCAACTGCTAGAATTCAAAACATTAAACTATGAGTGTCTCGGGATTTGGGGAGATATTTGCTGCATGTTCATTCTAATTAATTGCAGTATTTGGTGGGGCTTCCTTATTACCTTTAATCTGCGGACAGCGCCGTTCCCTGATGTTAAAAGTTGGAGAAAGAAAACATCTTGTCTGTGTGAGGGCTCAGCCTGATCTTGCTGCTGCAGAAGTCTCTGAGGAACTGCTGATTGGTTATTTTAGATTGCTGACTAAAACATGGCTCTGTAGCTTCAGAGCACAGACCTGACCCTCTCCCTGCTGGTGCAGTTCTGTGAGACTGACATCTCTTAGCAGGAAAAGCTGCTGCTGTGGGCCCAGAAACACTGAAAGAAAATGGATTTGTGTGGTCCATGAGGTCCTGCTGAGAGAAGAGCCCTGGCTGGCCTGACTGAGCATGGGCTGTGCCCATGTAGCTGTGCTGGCCAGGGCTTCTCCACAGGGCACCCTCACCAGCCAGGCAGAGCTTCACCTTGGGTGCATTTTATCTCCTGAGCTGAGCCTGTGAGTAATGGTGATGATGCTGGAATGATTTTTGTCTTTTCTTTTATATACCTTTTACACAGTTCTATGTATCCACAAGTATTAGCAGTGTGCACACTTGCAACCTTTCACTTAGTTTAGTGCTTAGTGATTTGTAAGTGTTCTGCAGGCCTGAGACTGAACAGCCCAGAACTGCAGAGCCAGGGAGACCAAACATTCCTACTATCTCAGGAACCCAAGGTCTCCTGACAGGAGGATTCTGTAAGCTAGAGGTGAGCCCACCCCAACCTCATTATTGGGCCCCCTTGTTAGATCTGTGCTGTGTAAAGTCTATAACTGGTGTGTGTGATTGATGGGGGTGCATTTGCCACGCTGTCACCTGGGTGAAGTGGATGCATCAAACAGGATCCTGATTAAAATACTGAGGTAAAGACCCCAACCCCTTTAACCGTGTCTGGCTTCATTTTCCTAACACCAGGAAAAAGGCATCAGTGAGGGGAGCAACGTTGGCAGAGGAATATGCTGGATAAAACATGAGGTTTAAGTGATATTTCAAGGGATCTTTGTTCTTTCATGGTTACAAACAGTCACAAGTGACAATAAGAAACCTTTTCCAAACTGAAAAATCAATGGCTTCAGGCCTGTGGTGTTCACAAAATATTTTTTGCAGCAGTTTTCACCAGGATATTACCCTGTCTTTCTTTTAGCCTCCAGAAGTGCATAGAGCATCATTGTGGACCTACAAAACAAGTTCTGGCCTTGGACCACTGTTTTGTTCCAAGTGAGGATTAACTGCTCTCTAATTCTGTTTTAGGGGTGAAAGTACACTTTCATTCCATTCCTGATCTCATGCATCCCCCAGCTACAACGTTGTGTGAGGACTTGCCATTGGCAATAGAAAAATAGAAACCATCCATATTTTATTGGCCATTCAGGCTGTCTCCAGTACTTCCTTTGCTATTGTTTCTCAGTGTCCTGCTGAATGAAAGATCAGTCACAGGCATATTTTAGTCTGTGATACCCCTAATTTTGTAATGATCTTGCTTTCAATTTGGGTATTGTAAAATTGCCCTCTTAGGCTGCTTAGTCTGCATTTACAGCTCTGCTTTTTGGTGTAAGGGCCAAGCTCACTCCAGTGGATGCTGTGTTATTCTGTAGCTAAAACAAGTTCTTCCTGTGCTAAATTTCAGGTGTCTCTGCTTTCTGGAGCAGAAAGACCCAGAGCTCTCAGAGTGGTCCAGGTGCAGTGTGTAAGTCTGAACTTTGACACAGGAAGTCTAACAGTGCAGGAAATCACAAGCTTAACACAATTCTTCAATTTTATTGAAAATCTGCTTATGGCAGGAAAATCATTGCTGTGGCTGTAACTTTGCCAGTGTCTCTGGTGTTCACCCTGCCCTGAAGAGCACAGCAACTGAGGTTTCTCCAGGCTTTCCTCATGGTTTGCAGCATTATCTGTCACAGCAGGAATAGACCCAAGGAACATGAGCAGTGTTCCTCTTCCCACAAAATGGAACTAATGCCTGGGTTCAGTATTCCCAATTGAAGTTCCTTGCCCTGCCTGACAATATTGTATCCATGCCTGAATATGGTTTGGAAAGCCTCAATATTTTTGCTTTAATCCACTTGCTTATGAAAAAACCTTGGAAGTTCATGTTCTGGTTTAGATATTGTGCAATGTACTCAACTGACAAAAGAAAGCAAAGCAAGAAAACCCCAACCCTGAGCATTTGGAGAGGTGGTTTTTCCTGCTAAGCTGCAGGCTATTAGATTGAACAGCAGAACTCTTAGTGAGTTCAAAGTGAGTTTATTGTTACTGTGTGGGTATTTAGTGAGTCAGTGTAAACCTCTTTAATTCTGTTACGTCAGTAATGCAACGTCCATCCTCCTTTTTCAGTACCCTTTCTCAGGTAACAATACCAGGATTTGCCTGTAATAAATGGGTACTAAAACACTTCCAGTATATCAGATTTTTGGTTTGACTGCAAAAAGTAGGCAGGAAGAATTGCCAAATGTGAGTAGGCACTCTCCATCTCTCTCTCTCTGCTGTGCACTTGTTTATAAGTACATGAACTTGATGGAGATTTGTTTTGATGAGCTTTTGCCAGGTTGGCCTTTTGTTCCAGCAGCATTATGTCTGAGTAAGTGAGTCAAATAAACTGCCCTGCAGTTTTCAAGCTGTCTCTCCTCTAGATGAAAAGCAGGTAATCGAGACTCAGTCCTGCCAAATCTCTTCTGTTACATTTCTGTTATATTTCTGGGCAGGTGGCTGTAGAGTAAATCTGTACTGCTCCAGCATGGATCTTTGCTTATGGAGGTTTCACCCTGCCATTCCAGGGACAGTTTTCAGGGGGAACAGGTGAGAGCCAGCCCTGCTGAAGGGTCCTGTGGGTGCTTTGGACAGTTCTGTCCTCAGCTCTCCACTGAAAAATTCCTCCCTGTGCAGAGAGCTGGTGGTGTCGGCCTGCTTGACTGGGCTCCACACCTTTGCATTGATTTCTTCTTGTTATTTTCCATGGAATTGGCTGTGCCTGCAGAAAACTGCTGTCAATGCAGAGAAATGGAAGGGTGCAAGTGCACGTCAGGAAGGGGCAGCTCTGCTGCAGAAAGGAGAAATAGGAAAGTAAAAATGTCTGCTCTACCTGTCTGCTTGTTAGTGGGGCAGATAGGCCCCAAATGTAATACTGAGGCTCTCCTTTAAATGCCCTCTTTTTAAAAATGAAAACAACAAGTCTCATTACAGCCTTTGAGGGTGAGCAGGTACTTACATAGCTGTGTTAAAATGTGCCTGAGCAGGCAGGGGCAGGGACTTGGTATAAAATCCCTTTCTAAGTTTTCACTGACAGCCTCCTTCAGCTCTCATATTCCCAGTTTGCCCACTTGTGAGATGGGGAAGTGGTTTGTCTTTACTTTTGTAGAACAGTGCCGTGGATAAATGGTCAAAAGAGTGGAGCAGGAGCTTGGTATTGCTGTTTAGTTCAATGTGTGTGCTTGCAAACAAAATCAGCAAGTTGGCATTTGGTCAAGAGAAGCAGCTTTCAAGTTTAGAGGGACGGACTTCTGAATCCAGTGAGAATATTGAATGCAACCCAGATGGCATCCTGGAGGGAAGCTCTGTGGCATCAATTAGCTTGTAGGTGACCATGCTTCTAGCCAACTGTGAGTTATTTGGCAGCTTGCCACTTGACTGCTGGTGAAAATTCAAGAGCAATGAGAGGAATTAAAGTTCCTCAGAGACAAAGAAAGATGTCTTCACTTGAGGAAAGAGATTTGTGGATATTTATTAAATGATTTAAGCTGTCTGCTTTTTTTACAGCCTCATATCTCGGCCTCGCTTATATACATTTCTTGGCTGAATTTGTATATGTAAACCCATCTAAAACTCTCAGATTTCACATGTAATTTGTTTTCAGGAAGGAATCTGCAAATTAAAGGGCCACCAGTAGCTGGACCAGTGCCCAGCAGTGCCCTTGTAGCTACTAGAAGGTGAGCTTAATTTAACATTTCCCTCTGGAAGTGATATTCTTATCTAGATTGTAGGACTTCTCTATTTCTGCTAAGACTAAATGAAGTTGTTGCACTTTGGACTCAAAAAGAGCTGCCAAATCCTGAAGAACTGGCTGCATTGTAATAGATTGCAGTAGCACAGTTTCAGATCATCCCACTGAAAACTGAGTCTAAGGAGCAGTGAGAATAAACACTCATATGGGACAGATGTGATTTATCTGATATTAGAATGAGCTGGGGCCAGTTTTTGTTGGAACAGAAATACTTCTGCATGGCTTTTCTTTTTTTAAAAAAGTTAATTTTAAAGGGACTTGAAATTGTCTGTGTGTCTCAAGTGCCAGCATTTCAGATGTCTTTTGCATCTGTGCAGTGAGGGATAATTAGGTTTGTAGAGCAGATGTTGTGGAAGCCTGCACTGCAGCGTGCCTGGCTGTTTCTGGCCACAAAGATTTACTCCTGGGTGCACTTGCTTTCTTTTTATGTAGCAGCATGGCAAATTCCCAGTCTTCTGTACGCAGTAAGAAGTTCAAAATCTCATTCCAGATTTAAGCAGTAAATGCTTCATTCATTTAGAAATGAATGGTTTTGCTTTCAAGAATTCATTTCAGCTGCTTAGTACGAAGTTTTTACTCCGCACTGAAATGTGTTGTGGCTTTTTCAAAAAGAGCAGAAGTGTTTGCAAGGAAGTACTGATGGTGAGATTTTTCTTTCAGTTCTCCTGAGACATAAAAATTTGAAAAATAAAAGAAGTCCCCATGGAGAATAGAATGATACCATTATCCCAGAATTGCATTCAATTGTGTACAGTACATGCTGTGCTGCTTGCTGAAGGGAAAAGAGGGATTTTATAAATAGCCAGATAGGGACAAGGCTATGAACTGTAAGTATGGATGTGTGCTGAGAGTGACCTAGGACTGGCTTTATACAGCACAAACTGTTCTTCATGACACTTTCTGATCAGGAAATGTGGTTTTGCTCAGTTTTATATCACACAAGGTTGTCTGCTTCTCCCAGTGTAGCTGTTAATGAAAAAAACCAATATTTTGATTTTGAAAAGCATTATACGTAAAAAGCAATTATGTGGAGGTCGCTTTTTAATAAAAAAGCTATGTCTGAATTTTTAATAATAATATCTGACAATATTATATGCAGATATGCTTTCCCTCATCATTTCATCAAGTGAGCTTGTTTGTCACAGTCAAGGGCTTAGGGAGCTGATCTTCTGCCTTTCATTTGCTTTCATTCCAGGGAAGGTCGAGGCTCTTTCAAAAATTACTTTGCTGGGTCATTTCTTCTGGCTTTACTCCTGTACATCACACAGGTTTGCTTTTACAACTTCAAGAAGATGTGGCATGAGAAACAACAAGAGCTTCAAGGAAAGGCCTGGAGACAAAGCACTAAAAAATAAAAGCTTTCAAAGCTTCATAGGAGTGCACGTATGTGGGAAAACACTACACACTCAAAGCAATACAGTGGGAGTTGTTTTGGGGTGTGCTTTCAGCTGAGCATCAGAAATGGGCTCGAGTTCCATGTTTCTGTCTTACTGATGCTGAGTTGGGTCTGTGATGTTCCAATTCAGAGCAAACTCATGTCCACTTTGAATTTACTGGAAGTGTCAGGGATTTCCTCTGGTTCTTGTTTTCTTAGTGACTCCTGAAAGAATAGGCATGGGCAAGCACTTACAGGCATCTCACAAGGAAAGCCACAGCATAAAGTTATTTTTAGGTCTGATTTTTAAAATGCCTGCTGAAAGAGCTTTCTCTGTCTGCTTTGCATAAGAATGAACCTGGCAATCAGATCCTTATATAAATAAAACCTGAAGCTCACTCAATCAATATTTTGTTCCTTTCTTGGCACATACAGAATAAAATCACAGTGTTAGTTAGTTTTCACAATTAATGCTGATCTTGCAACAACAGTCACGATTTTAAGAGTCATCTGAAATCTAAACCTCTACAAAGTCATGGTCAGAGAATTTCTTTTCTTTCTCCAGAGGTTGCACTGTCATGGTGCTCTTCTGCTCTGAGATTTTATTTTTCATATCACTTTTGGCAGAATCACATTTGAGATCTGCACGTTTCTCCTCTTTAAATATTGCAATAATTTGGAAGTCACCCTGACAACTGAGTCATCTGAGTGACTTTCATCTTCCATACAGGGTGAACCCTCCTTGTGCCTGCTGCACAGGAATGTTCAGTTCCTTCCTCTCATTTACTTCCAGTGGTTTCTGCAGTTCTCTCTCAGGGGCCGTGAAAGACAAATAATTACGGCAGAGGCTTTCTATGAATGTACAATTTCTGTTGCTAGCAAAGCTCAGAGTCTGTTTCAGTTTTCACTGGATCTTTCCAAAGAATCCCTCCAAAAGGTTCTATTATCTTGTCAGGGCTGTTCTCCGAGGATACCTGATGAGCTGTCAGAACCCAAAGTGCTCCAGACCTTCCCATATGCAACAGCAGCTCTGCAAGGAGTGGGAGCAGTGCCCTGTTCCTCCTGCAGGCAACTGCAGGCTGATCTTGCAAGGGGCACTGAAATATTTTAGTATCTGCTGGGACAGTTTATTTTTTTTTGGTCTCACAAAGCTGTTAAGGACTTAAAATTTGGAAACTCAGCTGTTGATCATCAGCACCAAGAGCTGGACTTGGAATCTGATGCAGCCAAAGATGTCTGAGGCTAACACACATTTTATACTGAGATGTTTCCAGATAGAAGATCATTAATCTTCAGAATAGAATAGACTTTGATTTAACCTCTGGGCCCTCTAGAGTGTCTCTTGTGGTGCTGTGTTATTGGTCAGTATAAAAAGTCCAATTTAATCCTCAGTAAGAATTTGAACTTCTGTGACTTTCACATTTCAAAGTCAGCTCTGCTCTCCTCTGGGATCATCTGGTGTGGGTTTATGCAGGAGCTGGGAGAACATTCGTTTTTCCATTAATATGTGACAATTGCTCATGCTCCTCTCTCTCCCCCCTCAAGGGTTTTGGCTTGGTACTACATTCCTATCAAGGCTTGGGCTCATGACTTTCCTAATCCCATGGGACATTTGAAATTTGAGTTTTCATCAGGGTGGGTGCTGCTTGGTGGTTTTGTTGAATATCTGATCTCAGTTTCTTTAAAATGCTTTTCATATTTTGTAGGAATGACATAAGGAGGCCTCTCCTCTTACCCTCTGGTCTAGTTGTGACTCAGAATTCAGGTCAATTGGCCCAGGGTGATGGGTGCTGGTAGTCCCAGGTACAGAGACCAGAAAAGATAACGTGTGGCCTGAAAAAGGACACCTGTGTTCCTGTTCCCTGCTCAGTTCCTGTATTTGGGGTCATCTGGCCACCTTTGCCTTTACATCTGCAAATAGAGCAGTGACAGAATCTCCCCTGCAGACCTGTTTGGGCAGCACCAAAACCAGAAGGTAACTGTGGTTGGTTTTCTTTGCCTTTGAAATCCTCCTGCAGAAGGGGAGATGGATGTGGGGGCAGAGTTTACAAAAGCAAAAGCCTTGGGTGAGTTCAGCCTCTGGCCATTTCCCTCCCAAGCAAGAGTGGCCCTTTTGGGTGAGTGCTTGTGTTGGCTGCACATAAAGCAGTGTTTTAAGTGCAAAATATTTCACAGGCAGTTTCAAACCAGAGCTATCCAGCTATACCTTTTGGGTGTTGGATAAAATCTTCAATAGGATCTCCATCTTTCCAGTCCAAGTTGTCACAGCAAGGTTTTAGGACTTCTAACTTCCTCCTCTTCCATTTGACTTTAGTATTACACAGACTTTTGGTCTGGTGCCTCATTGGTTACCACCCATTCTGTACTCCTCTGATACCTGAAAAGCACAACCAGCCCATGACACTAATGCCACTAATTGCCACTCATGTGTTTTAAGGCATTCTCACAAGCGAATCCAGACCCAGCCTAACAGTGATTCAGGTTTGTGCTTGAAGCTACAGATTTTCTGATTGGGCTGTCAGTGCATCTCTGACCACCACCAAACAGGATCTGTGCACAGAATTTGCTTTCCTTCAGTGAGGATGCTAATTCAGAGCTCTCTCACACAAGCTGTCATCTTCTGAATCTATTAATAAAGTCCCTGTAAAGATGATAATCTTTGAGACCTACGCTTCGTTTTCCAGCTTGATTGAAATTAATCAGATGGTTTGATTAGTGGATATTAACAAGTGGTCTAACAGAAAAGCAATGTGATCGTGTAATCATCTTGACTTTTAAGATACCACTGTGCAAACAGACTTAACTGGAGTTCTTCCTGTCTGTGCCAGGAGCAGGGCTAAGTTACAAATACGTGACAGTGCCGAGTTCTGCTGTGACAGAGGTACCACTGATGGGTCCTGGCTCCATGTGATGCCATACAGGAAAGATACTTCCAAAATATGAGACCTATCAGTGCTCACAGCTCCAGAATAATGAGAAGTTGAACCTTTAATGGTGCAGTTGGCTGTGCTCTTTCAGTTTAAAACTATTACTCCTTGTCCTATCACTACAGGCCCTGATAAAAAGTCTCTCTACATCTTTCTTGTAAGCCCCTTGTACAGTAAGGTTTCCTGCAGGAGCCTTCTCTTCCCCAGGAATCTGAAGGATGAGTCTGTCTCCTGCAGTGAAAGGATCCTTGGGTTCTGTGATATGAGATGAGTTAGGAGTATCTGTTCAGCAAGAAAAAAGGCAGAAAAATCCAAGAAATGGAGAATCCCAGCTGGCAAATTCCAGAGGACACAAAGCAGTAAGAATGTACAAGTCCAGTCTGCTCTTTGAACAGAAATTCCAGTGGTATTTGAATCTGAGAGGGAGGCCCTGGCAGCTAAAGGCTGTGGGCCCCAATGTGGTTTGGAGCAAAGGGCAGCTGGGGAGCAGAGTTTGGAAGTTTGGGCTGTGCCTGCTGCCAGGCTCTGTCTGAGGGGCTGCTCACTCTGTGCTGGGGGATTTTCTGCTGTCTGTCAGTGCTGAGAAGTGCTCATTAAAGGAGGTGGTGCTGGTGTCAGACGTCCCCATGCAGGGTTGTCACAGTCTGGTTATTCTGCAAAGATTAGTTCTTTTATTGACTTCTTGCTGAAGATTGGCATGCATTTCCTGAGGAAAATCTGGACATTCTGCCCTAAAAATAGCTGAAGACAACTGGCTTCTGAGGAGTTTGCAGTCAGTCTGTGGCCTTAGAGGAAACAAATCTGTTCGTGAGCTTCTGGTGAGCCAATCCAATATGTGACTCTGTCCAGTCTTTTATGTGTTCTCTTAGCCCAAAAGTTTGACTCCTTCACCAAATCACCCCAAGTGCAACCTCTCAAATTCAGTAGGATTTAGGAGGTCAGTATGTGACTGTACCCTTGGCTGGGCATGGCTGCTCCAGGTTCAGTGCCACAGTGGGATTTAGGATATGCAACCCATAGGACTCATGGCTTGGTCTGAGCTGTCAGGCAGTTGAAGCTCTGCTGGACTGGGCTGTGTTCACAAAATTGTGATGTGTCCATGTAATCAATGAGAAAAATCAACAGGAGCCAGCGTGTGTACACAAGTGGGCAGGATTGATGGCTGTGTAACTCACTGGCCTGGCCAGGTCTGCAGAGCAGGGGATGTAATGAGCAGCAGTATGGACACAGAGATGGAGAGGTGAAAATCATTTGCTGTGCCTCTGTCTACTGACTTTTGGGAAAAGTGTGACTCCAGTTAAATGGGAATGGCTGTGATGTGATGGCAGAGCTGTCAGGGGATTGAGCTGAGGTGTCTGTGCTTCGCTGCTTTTCAGAAATTGGTCTGTCCTTGGCTTCAGCTGCCTTTTTATGTGACATGGGACAAATGGCTTAACCTCTCTGGGCATCGTTGCTTAAAATGGAAATGTCAATATTTTTGCCAACCTTTGTGAGCTATCACTGGATTAATGGATAAAAATTGCTGCATAAAGGGTGAGCATCATGTATGATGCGTTTAATCTTGTTTACTTGCAGCTGGGCTACCTTGAAGTGTCATAACTGCCAGAAGTGTGCAAGGGGACTTACCATGTTTGCCTGAGCCAAGATACCCCTGAAACTAACTTCATCTACAAATTCATCAGATTGGTTTAGAAATATATTTTTAAAAGAGTTTATTTAGTGTTTGTAGTGCAGAACTTCACTTTCTTTAAAGGACTCTCTGAGCTCCACGCTTTCAGAAATTGCTCAGGAAGATGACAGCATAGGCACTGACAAGCATGGGCTCCAGGAGCAAACCTGGATAGGCAGAGGAAAAGAAAATATATTGTGGTACTTCCAGATAACACATCTTCTGCTTTATTTGTCTCATTCCTTAGATCTTTAGCCTCCTATTTTTAAGCAAGCTATTCTCATGCATTGTCATTGTAATTACAATAAAAAAATGACAGTAAGTATAGCATCTTTCCTGTTTTTACTGAGAAAAAGAGTCTAGATACAAGAAATGACATCTCTCTCAATGCCTAGAATTAGCAGTCCACACTGAACCTTGACCCCTGGACTGGCTGGTCTCTGAGGGTGCCCCAAAACCTGTTTTTCGGACATAAAACTCTTGCTTTTCTGTTTAGGAACCATCATCCAATGCTCCTGTTTACAGCTGTGCTGCTTCCATCCCTGAGCTGATGTTCAGCCCTGGGATAGTTATGGAAGGGGTGAGTTTTGCTGCCAGGTTGTTGCATGGCTGTGGATTTTGTACTGAAGGGGTTGTTTGCTGTGCTGTTCGACACATCCTCTGTACCAGACAGCCACTGTTCAGAGGGATTTGAAAATCTTTCAGCATTGTTCTCAGGGACAGTTACACTGGAGAGACAAAGCCATTCCCAGCCAAAACAGCCCATGGAAATAAAGAGCCAGTGGGAGAGCACAAATTGGGGCAACACATGTGGAAAATCTGACTTTTCCAGTGCCAGTTGGTGGTTCTGTGTTGGACCAGGGCATCCTGGTGTTTGGCACTCTACAAACACAGCAGAGACCTGGCTCTGTGATTTTCAATTCTCTGACAGCTGGGAAGAAGCACAGACAGTCTCTCATAGGAGTAGGGTACAATAAGGGCAGGACAAATGTCAGTGAGTATCAGTCCATCTCTCTGTGACCTTTGCTATTTCTTCTTCAGGTCTCTTGGATCTATTGGTAGCATCATGTTTTCTTTCTCACTGCTGGAAAAGCTTCATGTGGCAAATGTGGTGTGACTCAAGCTGTGATTGGCAATGACTGAGATCGTCCCTCAAACCTTGTTGGGGTTTGTTTAGGACTCAGAGAAGAACAGGGAAGGCTTGGGGCAGGAAAGAATCAGTAGCCAGCAGTGTTGTCAGGGGCCAAGCACTGTCATCACCAACCCTGGCACTGAGCTGGGAGGAGGATGTTGGGGTGTTCCTGTGATTCCCTAAGCCACAAGGGCTGTCTGCTTCTGTTACCAGCTTCCCTGTTATCCCACAATCCCTTCAGACACTTGGATTTGTCTGCATTTCTGCCTGCATGGTGGGGGTGAGGGGAGGCTTCTTGTTTCAGAGGCACTTGTGGTCTTTGAATGCAACTTTTTACCCTAATGTGACAAAAAGGAGGCGCAAGGCCAGAAATAGCACGCTGTGCTGTTTATTGCTTGATTTATTTGTGGCCATGTCTGTCACAGATGCCAATGTGTTTTATCTTCATTTACAATAGCCCAGAATGTTTTACCTGGACTGACACACGGTCCTACACCAGACAGGGACGTTCCACAGGGAAGTTTTCATAGTATGTAGCTTGTTGATGGGATTTTTTTTTTTAACCCCTGCTTGACTCTCCAACCTTAAGTTCACTTGTAAAGCTGTGCATGTTTTCCATGCACAGTTTGGATAATTAAAAATAGCTGCTCGCGGCGCTTGGCTTCTGTGCAGTCTTTTATCAATAGTGCCTCTGAGAATACCTTGTGTTTGGATGAGTGGTTTTAAATAGAGTGGTGAGAACTGCAGGGAAGACAAACCAAACAGGCCTCTTTCACAGCAAGCTTTTTTTTCACTTTGAAATGCCTAGAAATTATTTTTAAACCGAAAACAAAGCATACTGGTGTTTTAAATTTAATGAATTCTTGCTAATCTTACTTTCTTATCATTATTAATTTTTATTACTGATGGAAAAGTTCACAGGTCTGACACGGGGGCCCATCCTCATTATTCTATTCTGTTGTTCTCAAAAATCAGATTTTTTACTTAGTGTAAAACAGGCCAATAATTACACACTGGAGAGGCATTGATTATTTATTTCAGAGCTTCCCAAACCCCCGTGCTTGGTGGAATTCCACAAATCAAGCACATCAACTATCAAAACTTCTACTCCATACATTTCAGCAAACAAAGGAATTAGTGTTCATTGGCTACAAGTGACACAGTTCTCTTATTAATTAATATTCTATTTTCTATTGGTTAATAATTCTCTCGCTTCTCATGCTAATTAGGCCGCATGCTCAGTCCCCGTCTCCTTTTGAGTCCGTGGGTTTCTTGGGTCAGTGGTCACAATCTGCCCCTCCCAGAATTATGTTTTACCCAGTTGGAGCTGATTTCAGCACAACTGCTGAGTTGGCTTTATTCATTTCTCCTTATCTCCAGAGTTCTGCAAAATGCCCTTGTGGGCCATAAATTCTGAATTCTTTATGTCCACTCTCAGTGGCACCTCCTTTATGTCCACTCTCAGTGGTACCTCCTTCTCCCCAGGCTTTGTTAACCTCCCCCTAGGACTGAGATAACTGAAACATGTCCAGCCCTAAACCCCAGCAAGGCAATTCCACCAACAAGTAATTTGCTTTTCTAACACCTGGACATCACTTAGAGCTTGTTAGCTGCTCTCAGTTTCATGGTTACATCTCCCTTCTTGTTGATTAGGCTTGAAAGTATACAAAGATCAAACACTAAAGAGAAGCCTTTTAAAAGAAAATTTTACTTATTCCACATTTGCAACATTTTGAAGGACCCAGTATAGAGGGCTGAAGAGGATGGTGCAAGAAGATAGATAGAAAATAATCAGTGAAAGTTGCTACCTAATCTCCTTCAGTGCTTATCTTGGGCTCTGAAACCAAAGACATTATATCTCATTAAAACTACAATTCCCATTTAATAAAAACCTCTGAATGTACTTACAGTCAAAATAATTGCCTAATTTCTTTTCTCCCTTTCTGCCAAAACCTCCTTCCTCCCACCCCAATTCATGGAGATGTTTTCTTCTGGAAATCCATTTGATGTGTACAATCTTCCACTAATTTTTTTGTGACTTTTCAACTTCCTAATCTGCCAGGATCTATCTATTGTAAGGCAGGCAGAATTCCTAATTTCTTTGTCTTTTTTTTTCCTGTACCATGTACTACATCAAAATACTTTCCCGTGCTTTCTCTCTACCTCCTCTCTATGTTAAACAGTTCAGGCTCACTGGAGGAAATAGGAATAGAAAGGAATTGCTGTTATCTGTGTCATACTCAGACTGTGAACTTAAATTTTCAAAGCCTTTGTTCTGATGTGTTTCATGAGTGATGCATTCACTTTAAAGAAGGGTGGGTAAATGTACAGGAAAAAGGCTTCTCTTTCCAGGCACATTTTGAGCCTTGTATGCTATTTCTCAGAAAAATCTCATATAGGTCCCAGCATCCTATTTCTTTTTAAAACAAGAGGGGGACGCTCATCTGAACATGCAGAATATTCCATGAACATGGGAATTTAAAAATTATTGTTATTTTATTACAAACAGGAATGCCCCCCCTAATAGAAACAGAATAAACCTACATCCCTGTAGTGTTGTGTTGTAATTATGACTTGCAAATCTGCATGTGAAACCTTGTCTTGTGCAAAGCTTTCTGATTTTTCTAGGAAGCTT
Organism: Petroica traversi; assembly: GCA_025920805.1. Lineage (NCBI taxonomy): Eukaryota > Metazoa > Chordata > Aves > Passeriformes > Petroicidae > Petroica > Petroica traversi. Next base: position 5,071,711 of record JAHLSL010000008.1, read on the forward strand.
CTGGCCTGAAGGACTGGAAATGAAAAGTGGTACTTTTTCTTTAAGCATGTACAAATACTCTGAAGTGAAGAACAGAATTAGGTGTGTGTGTGCCTTTTATGACAGGTAATTAATATAATGCATTACTGCAATCCTGATCTTTTTCTCATCATTGACAGACTTTGTGATGTCTGAGCCATTGATGTTTTGAGTCCTTAAATTATAGGTGGGCAACATGATAGATTTGATACTGTCCTAAGTCATTTTGGTACTGGTTTAATTTTACCTTTGGTGAATTTCCAATGCTGACTTTATTGATTTGTACATTGGGAGAGAAAAATAATGTATGTGGTCTGAAAGCTGTTTGTGGAATAACTGTGAAAACATTGCTAGGAGAGCATGAAAGTGGAAAAAAATAATAAAGCCATAAAGTCTTGGTGATGTTTTTACTCCATTTTTCTTCCCTGTTCCCCATTTTGCATTCATAGAGAAGTGAAATGAGAATTGGGTTAGGGGTGACCAACTGCAGAAGTAAATCCCTAGGGAAGGAAAAGTCTCCTTTTGTTTGTACAGATACCCACAAGGATGTGAATGCTTTCTCCACGGGTTTGCTTCCTAGAGAGAAGCTCATTTGCACACTCACTGATGCTCAGGTTCCTGTGGGAAGTATCAGCTTCCCATCACCCAGAGCAGAGAGTTCAGGGTGCCTCTGTGCTGACCCCGTGTTCCTGAGCAGGCAGCTGTCAGTCTGGGCTGGGGTGGTTTGCACTGTCAGTCCTTCTGCCTTCACTCCCTTCTCCTGAATTGAAATGGGAATTCCATAATCGAGGCCTAAACCCTGCTAAGTGCTGACACAGCAATGCCCAGCTCTTGTGCTGGTCTGACTGGCAGTGGAGGAGAAGCTGAATGAATTTTAATGCAGCTTGGTTTACTTGTCCCTTTCATCTTCTGCAGTGAAGTAGTGCTTTCTGCTGGGTCATTAATTAAACAGCTTGTGGGTGATTTATTTCACCCAAAGTACTGGTTGGCCATTGTGTCTCCAGTGTCAGCAGTGAAAGGCTTTTCTGTTGCTGTCGTGGTCTCCCCCTTGGTAATCACAAGGATTCAGGAGGATGCAAAGGACCAGGATTGCAGGGAACTTGCTTACCACGAGTCCTGCTCCTGTTGTGCTCTTTGTGCAGTTTCCAACTGAATATGAATCCTCTTTTTCTGGGAGACACCAAGACCTTCTAGGCCATTTGGTAAGAATGCAGGGACCTTGTCACATCCCTTGTGGTGCATGGCAGATGACTGCTATAGCCAGCACAAAATTATATATATATATATATATATATATATATATAATTTTTTTTTCTCCAGACTGCTGTCTGTCCTCCTTCCTGGTCTGGAGGCTCTTACCAACCATCTCTGTGTGTCTTTGTGGTTCCAAGTTTTGGCTTAGTTTGGGCTGCCATGGGAAAAAGCACTGAATATCTGTCAGTCCTGGGAAAATATTTTATTTAAAGTAACTAAGTTGCTCTATAGTCTAAGTCAAGTCTGAACTAAACAATTTTAATGCAATGACCATGAGAACATGATCACCTTCTCTGAGTATAAGATCTATTAGAGATTCTGTAGGATCTCTAGATCATTATATCTAAGGTTCTTCCTCTAGAGAGTGTCAGAAATGGGCTGAAGTTACTTGTTCTGGTTCTGGATCTGGACCACTGTTCAGGTCAGTTACCAAAATAATCTGGTTCAAGAATAGTTCAGCAGTGAACTGTGATGTAACAAAGAGAGTCCTGGCATATCGAGACACAACAGAGCTCTGAAAAAGATTAACGTAGGTGGCTTACACCAGCAGATTTTATCAGTAAAATTAATGTGTTCCCTTCCCCTGTTAATTTGGGGATATAATAATCTTTACCACTTGTTTGCACCCATTAAAAAATCTGGAACAAGTCCAGTTCTCGGGCACATTCCCTCTCCTGTGGTTTTAGTGGAAGCTGCACATGCATATGTTGGGTACTGCTGAAGTAACTAGAACAGCTCTGCAAATTCTTGCTCATGGATATTGTCTTTCAAGAAGGTGATTAGAAGTCTAAAGGAGTAAGTATATACTTATATATACTTTTATAGTGTGTATATATATATGCTATATATATTTAGTATATAAGGTATAATATATACTCTTAAAGGTTTCTGTACAATGTACATTTCCTTGTATGCAGATGAATTTTTCTGCTTTCTCCTTATTCTTTCTCCTCTCCTGATTTTTTTTTCAGGCACATTTTTGCCATCTGCTGTCAAAAGATTTGCCCCTTCATTAAGGTGGCAGCTTTAAAAGACACTGAAAAGCTGAAATAACCATTTCAGCTGGTGTAAGCAATTACAGATATTTTACAGATATATCCAGACAGCAAAATGACAACCTCAGTGAAGCTTGGACAGTTGCTACATAGATGTTAATCAAGAGGGACACGGGCAGATTCCTGAATTATTAAAAATGCAATAATGTTTCTGAAGCCTTGATATGCCCTGGTGAACCATGCTTAGGGAACAGATTTTGCCTGTCCCAAGCTCTCTCATCTGCTGCAGCAGAGTAAGAACTGAGCAACCTTCTCTCGTTGCCTTTCATCACTTGGAACATCTTTTCAGCTTTGAATTTCCGAGGCTGTTTCATTGTGCTGCCATTCCCCCTCCCACCCTTCGCTTTGTTTGCTTGACAGGGAGAAAAGGCAGAAAGTGAAGCACAGAGCCACATTTCCATAAGCTTACACAAACTATTTCTTTCTTTTTCTTTCTGCTCCAGACAGGGTGCTTATAATTAGTCATCCCTGCTGTGGTTGAAGCAGAGTTTTTAGAAGAAAGCTTTGGTGCTTTCTTAGCAGCAAGAGCAAGAGTGCAAAACAAAACTCGTGCAGGTCATCATTAATTTGGGGAATACTTGTTAGCCTCATAATCCAGGCAAATAATTTCCTTCAGCCATGTTTGTTAGAAATACTGGAGCAGAGACCTAGTGGTACTTTTCCCTATCATGCTGAGATCAGACAGTGCTGGCAGCATTTGGTGTCTTGAAGCTGAATGCAGAATTAAAAGCTTCTTAAAAACGCAGGCTATTAAAGTGGCACTGAGAAAACTCGTTACCCTGCTTAGTGGTTGGGTGGGATAATCTGAGATTCTGCTTTTAATTAAAAGTGGACCTGCTTTGCAGAATGCAGGCCTGGGTTGAGATGGTGTTTTGTGTGTGTATTTTAAGTCCTCCTGAAACTGGCAGTACTGAGCTCTTGGGTTTTGGCCAATGAGCAGTTCTGGTGTTGGGAGAGAGAAGAAAGAGAAGTGGTGAAATAAAACTTGAAAGAAATTTTAATTTCTACATGGGAAGTCTTGAGTGTAAATGGTATTGCAGACTCTTCCTGGTATGAATTTTAGATGAATTGTTTGGTAAGATGTGAAATACATGATTATTAATGTTTTAGTCTAAGTGTTAAAAGCAGTGATTTCTGTCACTGTTCTAAATACTCACTGGGTCATTATCCTGTCTTGCAAGGAGCTAAAATGTTATCTATCCTTCTCTAACCCTGCAAAGCTTATTCTCTTGTCCTTTTTTTAGTAGAATAGAAATGAAAAAAATATACTGAGAAGGAAGTCGTGTTGGAACAGCTGAAGGGACGAGTCCTTGTAAGTAATGCACAAATTTCCCTTTGATTTCACTTGGGCAGTTGAGTGTCCAGTGCTTGGAGTTCATGGCTGAGTGTGCAAAGCTGAGCTCCAGGTGTAGTGGGAGTTCAGGGCTTCCCTGCTCAGTGCAGGAGTGCCCAGCATCTTCTAATGCAAATTGTTTGTGCAAAAATTAGACCCTCACTGCTGTTTTTGCCATGCAATACATTCTAAGAACTGTTGGTTCCTATTTAATAGATGTAATATAAACACCAGTTCTTCAACTCTGCCTTGTTTCTTCTCTTTTGGTAATCAGAGACACGTTAGGTTATTTCCTTCTGTGAACGTGAAATTGCATTTTAAAGTTCTATTTAATTTTTCTGCAAAATCAGTTTTTTCTGGAAATTTATACCACTGCTTGACTGAGAAATGGTTCAGAATTTCTTGGTCATTGGGGGAGGTAGAAGGGGAGGAATAAAATGAATAAAAAAGCATTTGACAGCAGAGATTCAGAATTTGAAAGGTAACCAGTGCTGTGCCCAGTATTATTTAGTTCTTTTTGAAATAACTGAAATTCTCTTTTAAAGTCCACTAAACAATAGATTTACCACTTAACTGAGTTTTAATTTACCCTTTTATTATTATAATGATGGGAATAATACTTTGGTAAATGCATTTTCCAGTTGCTGACTTTGGTAATAAAAACCAGCCCTAGATTGCAAAAGAGAGAGAAACTCAGTTTTGTGGAAGTAGGCTATTCTTCCATTGTAAAGATAACAGGGTCTTCTTTTAACCTTGCATGGCACTCTCTAACTTGTTTCCTGTCTTTTCTTCATTATGTTGGCTCCTTGCCTTGAAGAGGAGATGGCTTTTTAATACAGCCACTAAATTCCACCAACTCCGAATCTTTCAATCCAATTACTATGGTACATTAGCTCTTGACTCTCTCCCTCTGCAGCTACAGCACTTGTGAATCAAGTGTTTGTTTTTCATTGCAAGTTTTTTCCTAGAATCAAAGGATTTTCTCTTTTTTCTTATGCCTTAGCTGGCATTGTCAGTAGGGCTCTCAAATGTTAACGACACCAGGTTTGCATAAAGCATCAGCTCAGCACTGGCTGCTGTGCTTTGCAAGATAAAGCTCCTTGTAAAGCTGAGCTTGGAGACAAAGCAAAGGTTTACATCCCATAGCTGTGAGTATGACTGGAAAAGGTTTATCCTGTCTTGTCCAGAAGAACAACCTGTCCACTTTCCCCCTCAGGAACAGCAGGATAAGCTTAGCACAAGGGTTTGTATCGTAGACAGCAGTTTGAAGACAAAGCACAGAACAATAAATATAACTGTTAAATCTAAGGAATGTGCCATAAATTCTGAGGGAGACAATATTAATGTCTGGAAAGGATAATAATCCTTTCTTCTAGAAATGCCAGTTTTGAAATAGTTGTGCTTGGGGTGGTACAGCTCATGGATGAGCAAAAGATATTTATTAGAAATTACCATGGGATTTGTTTTTGAATTCCAGCCTCACTGGGGGTTCCATTGAGTGCCCTCAGCCTGGGGTGTGGTTTGACTTCCAGCACTTTGGTCAGGCTCTGGGAAGGGAGGGCTTGGCCTTTGCATTCCACTGATCCTCCAGTGTCTCCAGAGCTTGGCTGGCTGTGGATCCCTTCAGGTGAGGGCTGCCCTGCTCTGTGCTGTGCAGGAATGTCAGCGTGCTGGCCAGGAGCCACCTCAGTGTCATCTGCTGAGGTCCTTGCACATCCAGCACATAACTGTGTTTTGTAGAATTTTATGTTTCTTTTGAAGTGTCTGCTGGCAGACTTGGCAGCTTGGTCCACTGTAGAAAAATCTGTATTTTATATAGAAAAGGCTCTATAGGATACAACTCCCTTTATATTAGACCCATGTAAAATATTCTTAATTTTCAATAAATGGAGCAATTTAGAATGCCAATGCTCACTGGCAGTGCAAGAAGTGACACCACAAAGCATAGTAGTAACTGTGGCTTTTCTCCCTCCAGAATGGAAATATCCTCTGCAAATCATCTTTTACGTGGTAGCCAAAAGATCTTGGTCAAAGACTGGAAAATGGATGTTTGATGCCAACTTCAGTGTAAGGAAGGTTTAAACCCATTGCACCTGATTTTTAAGAGACAGTGCTATTCATTATGGCATAGACAAGATGAATGGGGAAAAAAGGCTGGAGAAAGGGGAAGACAGGTTTAAACATTCTTTTACCTCTGCCAGTGGAAATTGTCCTTCCCTAGCTCATCCCCCCCTCCTGAGGGACTCCACTGCCATTGCCATAGAACCCATCAGCCCCAAAATGATTATTATCCTTGGACATGATCAGTTTTGAGAGGTAACACTTGTGTTCTGTGACTCGTTCTAGTTTAGCCTGTGACATTTAGCAGAGGACACTGTCACTATGGGAACTGATGTCTACCTGGATATTCCTTCTAGTACAGAACTTGGTTTGTGTTTAACTGGACAGATTTCTGCTTCCAAATGGGAACTTGATTTCTAAGCCAGTTTCTGCTGCAGTTTGTACTGAAAAGTCTTGGAAGTAGCTGGGGCTGGATGCACTGTGAATGCATTAAAGCAGATCCTGTATTTGTGCTCCATTCCCTGATATAGGAATTGAGCATCTGTTTTGACTGGCAAGTGTCCCTCAGCTGTATTCACACATGCAACATCACATGGGAGTTTGTGGACAAATGAGATGCATCCATACAAAATCTCTTGCACATTCAAAATGCCTTTACTGCTGGTAATAGAAAGAACTGAACAAAATATGCCAAATGATGTGGAATAAATTCCAGATACGATAGCTTTTTTATTTTATGTAATATATCAAAGTTATAGCCTGCTGATGAAGTTTTTAAAGCCTTTTTTGTTATATAAATCTAAAAAGGGGATTAAATACTAAATGGAAGGTAACTTGGAATGTAGGCAAACAAGAGGTAGGGTGCTTACCTGGGGTGCTCCTCACAGTTGATGTGCCTTAGGTGAGGATGTTGAGACACTTTGTACATGTTCATTTTGAGCTTTACTTCTCCACACCCTGGAGGTTGTGTGATCCATCATTTACAGGTGATTCCTCCTGGGCACCCAGGTATCTGTGCTGGGTGACTGAGTGCACCATGGAAGAACCCACCAGGGAGGAATGGGCAGCCAGGAACCACTCCATGTCTCTGAGGCCTCACACCTTTGAAATCCTTCATGGATTCTGCACTGGATAGAGCCATTAAAAATGTAATGGGAATAAACACTCTTAATCATTCAAATCAGCAATATTCAATTTACTAAGTATCAAATAAATACTAAAAATGGCTTTGGAAAGATTGTATAAAACTTACGTTGTAAATTTACTGCAGTATTTTCAGGAAAGTATTTTTAAAGACATTTTAGAAAATATTGTATTCAACAAATCTCAAACTTTGAATATAAAGATACAAATTTGAGGGAGCTCAACAATGTAGAATTTAATTTCCAGACTTTATACAGTTTTTGAATGTAGTGTAGCCAGAGGTTTATACATTTCCAGTATTGCCTGTTTTAAGCAGCATCCTGCTGCTTTGTTGGATGAACTAAAGCCTCTGTTAGCTCAGTTCTCATAAGCAGCCTGCCCAAGCAGCCTCCCTGAGCTTCCTCTGAGGCAGTTTACAACTCTGTGCTGTCTTTTACTCCATAGCTGCATCACAGATGGGTTTGGGTTTTTTTCAATGCAACGCAGCATGATTCATTTTTATAGGGAGGCAGCCTTTATGTATGCACTGGATGAATCTGCTCATGGGAAAACCAAGCCCTTCCAAATTTTACAATGAAACATGGCACTTATTAAGCAGCTTGCCTTGCAAGGAAAAAATACTTCAACTATCTCACCGTTACTTCAGATTCTTTATCGATTCTTTATTGCATTTATGGTGGGGATTAAATTCCCATTTGTGCTTAGCTTTGTTCTACTCCTTCACTAAAATTAAAAGGTTGTGTCACTTCAAATACTGATATGAAAGTTCAGTCTTTCCTCACTTTAGGAGGGAGAAGATTCTCCATATATGTATAGATACACACATGCACATGTAGTAATTATCTAATCAGTGTATTTTCAGAGTGATTCAGAACATGTGCTTTTTCTTGTTCAATCTTCATTTAGTTTGTGCTTTTTCTAGGGATGTCTTTTTTGTCATCACTCTCTTGATGTTTCTAAGAATGGTTATAAAAAAATGGCACCAGCACATTGATCATTGAATTATCTTAAAAAAAAAAAAAAACTGTGCAAAGAAACACAAATGAAAATTTCCTCATTAAGTATGTTTTGCAGATTTCTCTAGTTTTTAAAACCTTGTCAGCTCCATCAGTTTCTCCAGCAGAACTGGGAATTTGATGCACGCTGTTGCTTGTATTATACTACTTAATCTTGTTCTGTGCTTAAAATATTAAGAGGGAGCTGTTACACTCAGGCTCTCTACATTACTAGTGTGGAATTTTGAACAGTTGTTGACAGCACAGAGAACATTGCACAGTTTTCCCAGTTTTAGATAAGACCGTGAAGGGGAGTGTGTTTAAAATAACAGGACATAAAGGCAAATACATGTCAGAGAGAAATCAACTCTTTTAGATAAGATTTGCTCATACACTTTGCAGTAGAGAGAAGCTTGGAGGGTCTGCAAAATCTCTGAACAAGTGATTTGCTGGGTTCTGTGTCAGGCTGGGATTTCTTTACCTTAGGGCACAAGCTGCCAATGCATCATGCAGAGAGAATGGATTCTCACTTGAAAACACACAGGAAACAAAAACTTCTGTGGATGCATTGCTCTGCAGTAGCCTTTATAATTTATGCCTCTTTCTTGCTTGTCTTCAAGCTCCAGCTCTGGTGGTGGCGAGGAGCTGAAGCCCATTTTGCTCCTCCTGTCTCACTTGAGGCTGTGCTTTCAGCATGCGGTGACAGGGTGACCCAGATTCCCAGGGGTGCCCCAGGAATGCCACATGGATGCTCTGCTTTCACAGTCCTTGCTTTGCACATCTCATCCCAGCTAGACAATGTTATTTTCTCTCCCTGCACCTGCCAGCAGTGGTTTAACATGGTTAGCATTATCTAGCAGCATGTGTGCCTGGGTGTGGGGTGAATACAAATGGAATAACAGTTGGATGAAGGAGCAGGCAGGTGTGTTTAATAACATTCATCAGCAGGAGGGGTGGGGAGAGGAGAAAAATCCCACAGGCAGAGGAGGTTTGCAGTGGAGCTTGAGAAGCCACGTAGTCAGGTAAACTGGAGAGGGATGGGAAAAGCCACATGGAACTCAGGTGAGGGGGGCGGCTTCTCCTGGTTATGGCAAAAGGAGAAGAGGGAGTGGGAACAGATGGCTCCAAATTGTATAGCCCCCTGATGGTCTGTGCCTCTGTGGGATCAAACTGGGATTGACTTTTGATTTGAAGGTGGGACCGTGGCTTTTACAATAGATACGTAGAAAATCAGATCACTAAAAAACAAACCCACAATTTTGGTAATTCCTGAAAAGGGCAAGTCTTGTGGGTGTACAACTTTGTTAAAAGACAGTGAGGTGTGAACAGTCAGGGGCCTCTTCTGATGGATTATTATATTTAAAAAACACTAGTCTGTTCATCTTGGATGATTTCAGTTTGTTGTGTGTTTTTTTCCCCCTAATCTCTTAAGTAACAACAAAAGCAGGGTAGGTTGAAAGATTCTTTTCAGCAGTTTTCACAGCCAAAACACTGTAACTGGGCTGCTTCTACCAGGAGTCCTTTCTACTGCCTGTAGGCTCAGTATGTTTAAAATTGTTTTTGTTGTTTTCAGTTAGGTTATTTTTTATTTTTTTTTTAGTTTTTGTTTGTAAAAACAGTTTAATCTTACCTTACAGCCATCTAAAGATGTTGCTCCTTGACACGGCAGCCTGAGCTCATAGCTTACCAGAGGAATGCCTTGTGGTTGGGGCACTGCAGGGATCCCAAAACAGGTTTTATTTTTCCTTCTCTGAGCAATAAATCATGAATATTGCTAGACAAGCCCACTCTGAATCATGAGAGGCTAAAGGTGCTCCCCAGACTTACTTGTAACTTGTATGGAATCTCCTGGGAGGACAGTCCCTTCCTGGAGCCCAAATCACAGTGTATCCTGGCCTGCCTTTTCTGTGGGCTGGTCCTGTCTCTTAACCAGGACAGCTTTTACCAACTTGATGGTTTCCTGGCAGTCCATTAGGCAGAGGGACTTTTTTCTGAAGTTCCAGGAATCCATTGCATGATGCATTGCTGTGGACACTGCAAAACACACTCCTGCTCTAAAAAGCTTTTAATACGGGAAGCTGCTAGAAAAAATGAATAGCTTTTAGTGAGACTCTGGGATGCTACTTGATTTTACACAGCTTCTCAAATATTTTTGCATGTTCAGCAGAATGGCTTTTGAGTTTCAGGCTTCCCACCACCTCCCAATCTCAGAAATATTTCTGCTAATTTTACTGTGTGAATTTGGAGGCTGTGTAGGTCTTGGAAGTGTCCTTTGCTTTGGGATCTCATTGCCTTTTATAAGAAAGCTTCATATATGCCACTAACTACTGAATTTAGCTCCAAAATAATTATTTAAAGGTGCCTGATTTTATTTTATTTAATTATTATTTTATTTCCTTTCATTTTCTATCATACCTTCTTTGGCCAGCTCTTCGTACTTACGTTTTATCTCCTCCTCTGAAACTTGTTCAATTCAGTTGAGCCTTTTTTGCTGTGTATTGCCAAGAGGTTTTGTTTGTTGAGGAAAATCATGCCACAAAGTTTCAAACCCACTGGTTTAAATGCAGTTGGCTGAAGGGCATGAAAGCCTTGCTGCTGTGCAAGCCGCTGTGGGTGTTTGCAGCTACACAGAAACTCGGGGTGCAAGTTAGGAACCTCCAGCCTGTGAGACAGCCTTGTATCTGCAGCCAGTGCTGGGGGAGTGCACAGCTCAGCTGGGATGTGGCTTTAGGGTGGGCAGAGTTTCATTTCTGTGTTGCAGCCTGTGTTCATGACCCGTGTGCAGGACTGCTGGGCTCCATTTCATATTCTTCCCTTGGCTCTCTTGCTCTGTTGACCCTTCAGGGAGGGTAAACTCCTTTCTGTCACGGTAATCAGAGCCATGAGAAGCACTGAGGGAATGTCATGTCCTTGTTCACCAGCTCCTGCCTCTGGAAATACCAGCAGCTTTCTGGGCATCCCTAGGATGCAGCCTGGGGTTTGATTGTTTTGGCTGAGCTGAGTGGAATGGGATGAGGATGTTTTTAGAAGAGCAGCATGAGAAGACAAAGTGCAGCTCAGTGGAAAGTTAAGAGAGCACCCTTGCTTTTAGTTGATGGGGTCCATCCCATTGCTTTGGGGACAGATGGAGGGAATGGAGTTGCTGTGTCAGGAAACTGCAAGCAAAACAAAATCTGAGTAGGCAGAGACAAGACAGGAGCTGGGGAAAGGGCAGAGGGTTTTCCATGTTGGAAAGGAGGGACAGGGTGTTTGCAGCTTCAGTTTTGTATTGAGATGTTCCACTTTATAATTAAGTTCTTGAGTATTAGAAAAATTGCATTTGTGGTACTGTGCGTTTGGTACAACTCTTGACCAGAATTTGAAAGAAGCCTCGGAAATACCCTTTCTATTAAAGGCCTAAGGGAACCTGCTTGCTGCTCCAGTTCTGGGACTGAATTATTGCTCACTGTTGGATTGCAGCCCAGCATAGGAGTTTCTGGAAGTTTATTCCAGGACAATCCAAACAGGTGTGAAGGCAGTAGCAGGGACAGCATCAAACACCTGATGATTTTGGATTGCTTGGTGTCACTTGTCTCAAGCAGTGGCCTGCAGAGAGCTGTCAGGTACTGAGCTGGGAGCAGAGGAGGAACTCTCGTGGACAAAAAGGCTGCAGAACACGGCTGTGGGCAAACCCAGCAGTAGTTGCTGCCCTGAATCGCAATTTAAAGGATTCCCATAGTTTGTGAAAAGGGTGCAAATGATCTTTCTCTCTTCCTCTGTTTGTGGCAGGCATTTAAAATCCAACAGGAAGAAAGCCTGCAGACCAAGAAAGTCTGACTCTAAAATTCTTACCTGGTTTTTCTGTGGTAAAAATTGTCTTTCCCTTTTGTCAGGTTGTTTCGTAAGACTAGCAGGGTGTTTCTAAAATGCTGGCCTATAGTACTGCCAAAGGAACAAAATCATACGCAAGAAGGTCTGTGTGCTTGTGAATACTGCTTGAAATGATAGGTTCTTCTATTCTGGGATTACGTTCATCAATTATTTGGTGTGTCTTGATCTCCCTCATAAAATTCCTGAGTTCACTGGTGAATGTGGACACCTAAGAGGGAAGAACTGAGGTTGTACAGCTCTTTGTATGCTTCTCGGTGCCAGTACAACATACTTTTTAAGACATATATTGTCTAGATAATGTAGTGTGTACTATTTCTGGCAACACAAATAATTCAAGATTATGCCCGGAGCAATGAGCAGGGAGAGTTATAGGAATTCACAGATTGTAGTGAGCAAAGGTAGAACATACACATTTATTGCACTGAGGGAAAGGTTTCTTGCTGACACAGATTGCTGAAAATAATAGGGTCAAGGTCAGAGTGGACCCTGATATCCCTTGAATTGCACTGGACAGGATCATGCGCAAAAAGGAAAGGTCACTGGAACAACAAAATGGGCAAAAATCTCCACTGACAGATCCAGAAGATGCTGCTGGGTTATGAGGAAGCCTGTGCTCAGAGCTGAGCAACAGGTACAGACACTTTATCTGCCAGTTCAACTGAGCTTTACATTAATTAATTATTGAACATCGAGCAACTGCTTCTGTCAGCAATGAGGTTCTATTCTATAACATCATCATTGCTCCAAGAGAAACCTGGAGCAGGCTAATTTTTGGAGAACAGCTTGTCTTTCACTGCTGTTCTCTGGTTGTTGTGAAAACTGCCTAAAGAAGGCTGGGGATGTGAAGATATGAGTAGGTATCTCTGCCTCCATTCTCCTGTGGCATGGTAAAAGTTACAGCTGGGTAGAAGAAAATGCTGTTGGTTTCCGTATTACAGAGTCTTTGGTATGTGGTGTTGAATGCTATAAAAATAAACTTGAACAAATATATGCTCTTCTAACTGTCAAAAATCACAAAAACATGCACAGGATTTGATGAGCAGTTGTCTAGGAATTGTAAATATATTCCTAAGAAACTGGGTTTGACAGACAGGGGAGGACATGCAAGCTGTAGGATTTCAGCATTTTTGAAATCTCATTTTCATTTCTGGACCCTCTGTCTTCTTTTATGTGCACATGCACAAATACCCATGAAGGCAGCGTTCTCATTGCAAACTAGTTCCTGACTTTGATGGGTTAGAAGTCTAAAATTGTGCTGTTGGCACTTCAGACACCGTTGATTTGCTGTAGCATAGGGGTGCCCTAAGCAGCAGCATTCCCAGAGGGATGACTTTTGACTGCTGGATCTAGAAGAGGCACTTTCAATGGTAACTCAAGAGTTTTTGTATTAGGGAGTGCTATTTTGGTAAACTTTCAAGTGCTTCAAGTACTTCCCAATGCCTTGTTTTCCTTCTGTACTAATTGCCTGAGGCTTGTGCCAGCAGCTGCCCATCCCTTGCATGTGGAAGGGCAGTTTTGGGCAGGGGGGCAGCCCTGGGGTATCTGAGCCAGCCCCCCACGGCCGTGCCCTGCAGCCTCCCCTCTGTGCAGCCCCACAGAAGGATGGGAGGGGATCCCAGGGAAGCTCCACGGGGCACGGGCGGCACTTTGGTCTCCGATTCAGGGGATTAATACCATTTTCTTTCTCTTGGACACTGCAGCCAGTTGGCCTTGTGTTCATATTCAGTTTGCCCACTTCTCGAGTGCACTTACTTGTGTAAATCTGCTCAAGCGTTTAAGTCTGAAAGAGCGAACAAACAGGGAAATGAACAGACTGCTCTGCTGGCTCTGGAGGGGTCGCTTGCCTCTCTCTCCTTGTTCCCATGAATGTGGCCCGTGCAGCTCTCACAATGCTGTCTGCCAGCCCTCCCCTCCCTCGTGAGGCCTTTGCTGGGCTGTAAAGCTCCGTCTGTGCTCCAGCAGCTCCTTTGGAAGCGCTCGCCGGGAGCTGGACATGAGCTCCTTCCCCTTCTCTGCAGCCTCTGTGTGCCCCAGGGACAGGGACAGGAGGGGTGGCTGAGCCCCAGGACCTGCCAGGAGCAGCTGCCCAAGGCACAGGGAGAGCCTTGTGTCCTTCAAATGGCACCAAGGGTTACACCGAGGGAGGACGGCCCTTCAGCCATGGATGCTCAAACATGGCTTGTCCCATAACTGAAGGACCTCTGATTTATTCAGTAGGGTGGTGAGGACTGACCCGTTTCACATGCTGCCTGTACAGAGCTATTTATGAATTTCTCAGGCTTTTACTGATGCTTGAAGAGGCTACCTAGAACAGAGGCTGCCCAGAGTTAATAAGTAGGTATTTATTGAAAGGCCTTCATAGGGAATGCCTTGGGCAGTGCAGGAGTCTTGCAGAGACTCCACCCAAGACAGACCAAACTTACATCTGTCCAAAAAACCTGTGTTGGTTGTCTCTTTGCAGATCAGAATTTAATTGTCCAGTTACAGCTTCAGATAGTGGAGTCCCATTCTCCAGTTTTTCCCCCCTCTACTTCACTATTTACATTTTTCGGGGCCTGAGAAAACAAGGTGTCATTGGATTTTGGGCCTAGAGAGAAATTGTTTTGTCCGAGTGAAACGGTAAAACAGTAGCTGACATGCTATGGAGTTTTAGAGTTATACACTAACTCAGTACTGATCTGGAAAATATAAAAGCTAAAACTTAAAGCATCATTACCATCAAGTAGGTTTTCTCTCAGAAAAGTGCCTCTGCTGTTTTATTTAGGTTATGGCTTGGTTTGATACTTACTACTGAAGAAATTTGATTATATTTGAAATTTTCAGGTTATTTTTCCATTCTCTATTACTTCTGTAAAATTGCAATGATTTTATTAATCCCTTGCTGGTCACTGAGTCTCTAGTTTTTTGAATGGTTTGGTCTCCCAGGCTATTGCAGGGGTTCTTAGAAAGACCCTTCTCTTGCTTCTAGATCTCAGCACATGCAGTATTTCACCTTCTGCATTTTGGCACAGAGCTTTCTCAGTGCACTCTTCATAGTTTGTATCATCCCAACCTTCTTACCTTTCTGTCTTGCACTCCTGATTTGAGTGAGTTAGACAAAGCAAACTTTCTGACCAAATTCAGGTCAGAGATTCAGGCTGTATTTCTCATGGGTAATTTAATTTTGCCTATTTTAAATTTCCACGTAACCACCTTCGACATGACATTTATTCCAGTCTTTAAATCATCTATGGCACTGTCTGTACTTTTTTTAAGGCTGCTGCAGTCCATTCAGGAGTATCTGGTGTTATAAAGGTTTAAGGAGTGACTTAGTGCAGAATCAATCCTGACAGTATATCCTGGATTGAAAGAAAACTGTAATGGCTGTTCTGTCATGGAAATTGTGTCCTTTTTAAACAAAGGGATGTCATTGGGCTAAAAAAAAAAAATACCTAAGACCTGCCACAGATTTTAATAGTAATTTCTAATTAAGCCTGTTTTAGTCAGTTGAATACTATTTATGCATTTGGTGTGTTTGGTGATTGTCTCTCAGGGTGGAGGGGTTCTTGTTCTTTGGGGCCAGCTAGATGTATTAGGGACCTTCAGAGAGGGGTCTGAGGCAGGGAATGGGGCAGGGTCTGGACACTTCTGTAGCCAGGCTGTGTTTGCTCTGTCTGTGCAGGACCTGCAGGTATCTGGTATTTGGTGTGCCATCCATCTCAGCTGTGCTTCCCAAAGCTGCCTGTTCATTCAATAGCCACTGCTCTGTTGGGAAGCCAGTCCTTCAGGCTTTTTGTAGTGAATTACATTTCAAGAGCTGATGGACTTTGCTTTTTAAATTGAGCTATGATGTTAGTTTTTTCAGTGGAAGTTTTGTACAAAAATGGGACTCAAACTTCTCTGCTGGTGTCCCCATTCTCTGATGTGAACTTTTCTACTGTAGCTGAATTTCATCTGACTTGTGATCCCACCTGGGATTCTTGCCCCTGTTTGCCACTTGCCCAGACAGTGCATTGCTTTCTGCAGGCTCCAGCAGGAGCAGCTGCTGCTCAGATCCCAAAGGGCATTCTTTTGGTGATACTTTCACTTGCTTTAGATGCAGAGTGCTGGGCCAAAGTAATTCCTCACATACTCGAATCAAAAAAAATGACCTACTTACACACTGGTGTTGATTTTATTGTTATTACAGTGTTTGTCTTTAGATTAAAATATCAGCCCTTATCAAACATACAGGTGTTCCCTGTTGATTATGTCTAAGGTTTCCTCCAAGAAGAGGTTGTATATAAATAATTGCAATTTCTGTTTATGCCCCCTGTGATCTCCGTGAAGATAGAACACCACTAATTCTTTTTCCTTCCCCTTTCACCATAAGGTGTTTTCTCTGGTGTTTAAAAGGTGCTGTCAGACTCAGCCCTATATCCACTCAGTGTGCCCAGTTATTTTGCATTCATCCAGGTTTTCATCCCTTGCTTTCAAACAGATGTTTAAAATGTCACAGAACTCACCAGCCTGCCTTTTGCACAGTTCATTTATATTTATTTATTTGCCTCCTGGTGATGACCTGCTGCAAGACAGGAGAGGAGGGAATGTGGTTGAATTGCATGAGGCCTAAGGCCACCTCCCAGCTGGAAGGTCACTGTCACACAAGAGCAGGGAGAGAGCCCTGTGGGGTGAAGGCTTTTCTGCACTTCTGTCTGTGAAGGGGAAGCTGTCCCTTGAGACAGACTGACTCCAGGGACAGAGGTGTGCCCTGTGTTGGGTAGGACACCCAGCAGAGCTGTGCTTTGAGACACCAGGGAACCTCGTCACAGCAGCTTTATGGGACAGGAGAGGAGGAGAAAAAAGGTGGAAGATTTTAGTAACTTCCAGGGTGGTGATGATCCTGTGCTACAAGAAATATTCTTCATAAACCCTTGCAGCTCTCCAGGGGATAACCAGGGTGCAGAGTCCTGGGACACAGAGATTGATGGTTCATTCCACTCTGACCCTTTTTCTCTTCTCAGTTGTCACTGCTGTGGGAAGTCTGAACTATTTGCATTAGCAGTACCTCCTGTTCCAGATCAAGGAATTCCCTTGTGCTAATTCACTGCTTGACTCACAAGTCGTGTTCTCTTTTTCTTTGTTTCAGAGTAGAATTTTACATCCCTTTTAAATGGGTTGCCAAATCCAAACTTGCAGTAAGGAGGGGCAGCTTTCTGGCTAAATTCTGCCATCTGTCTTGGGTCTATGTGCAATTCCTAATCCTGGACCAGGCACTGGGTTGAGTGTGTTGTAGAAGTGACCTGGATTGTGTCTCATGCTTATCTTTGAGACACCTGGAACTGCATCATTGTGGAACTGGCCCCAAACTGCCAAGGCACTGTGTACCCCTTCTCTGACATTTGAGCAGCTCTCTTGATCATATGCATAGATTTTGGATCTTGCTGGTGTTGAAAAATCCACGTCTTTCTGAGTTAGGACATTTTGGACAAAAGTAAAAAGAAGTCAGCATTAAGGCAGCTCAGTTCACTTGCATTTCACCTGCTTCAAGTTTGGGCTTCTTTCCACCAAAGGAAGACTGGTTCATTACCCTGGTGCTCCTCTGCACCTCTGCCCTCTCTTATGAATTTCATTTGGGGCTGCTCCAAAGCAGTAATCAAATGTGTGATCCTCCAGCATGCCAGCACTCTTGGATCCTTTTTAGTTTTAGTTGATGTGGAGGGAAGAGAAAGGCAGAAATGATTCCTGGGAGCCCTTAGGAAAAAAATAGTGTGCCTTGTAAAAACAAGTGATTTTAGTTATTGCAATCGAGGAGTCAATTAACTGGCTAATTAAAGCAATTTCTCATTACATAATTGAATTCTGGTTCATCACCATTTCTACTCTGCAAGACTGCCCCAGAGAGCAGAGCCATTTCTGAGCACAGAACAGAAGAACCGTTCACTCTCACAGAGCTCAGAAGTGTCTGGAAAAGGGAGAGATGTTTTGGTGGGACTTCCCTTGATTGCTTGTGGAAATGAAAAATGGAATGTCATCCAGGTGAGAGAGAAAAAAGCAGTTTTCTCAGACATGTTTCTAGTGCTGAAGATAAATGAAGAAAGGAGGTGATGAGTATTGGAGCACAAAACCCATAAGGTTTGGGATGACCAGGGCTGCGGGACTCAAGGTTGCACTATGGAATATTACAATGTTTCAAGCTCAAAGCCTTACACTGCATTTGAACACGCCAGTACTCATCAAGTATCCTCCTAAATTGGCTGAGAGGACTAAGGGCTTTTGAATTGTCAGCTTCCTCCTGCACAGAAAGACAGACTGAAGATGGAGTTATTTTTTAGCGAAGGATGAATTAGAAAAGTGCCTGTGTGCTGAAATGTTGGATGGCTATGAAAAATGTGGAGAAAAAACATGAGTTAAAAGAACTTGAAATAAGTTAAAATATACTAGATGAGATTCTATTGGGCACTGTTAAAACCATGGTGTGAAGCCTTGCCACCTGGAGTAGCAGAGGAGGGAGGGCCAGGTCAGTGACATTTGTTGCTGGCGAGCCATGATTTGACAAGGAGGGACTATGGCAGGGACATTTTTGAAGTTAGGATATAAGTGTTTCTGGGCTTCAAAGTCCAGAAGAAATTGCATTTGGCAGCTGATGTGGACTTTGAAGTCTGAATGAGACACAATTAAAAGAGCTGCAAGTAACATGTGCAGCTTCCCTCACTGGTACCCACACTGCTGAGACCCAGGGACTCTGAATGCCATGGTCAGGCTGTACCTTGGAAACAGGGCTTGGGAAGAGCAGAAACCATCTTCTCATTTGAAGAGGAAACTGGTTAAAATTAGTAAATATTGTGGAATTAGTCAGAGCTGAGGTGTTTTATCTGACAACTCATTAATGAACTCAAAGTGCTTGAGAAAAAATACTGTGTGAGGTTATTTTTTCATTTGCTTGCACTTTTTTTTGTTTTCTTTTGTTTTACATGTCTTTTTGTATGTTCAGACTACAGACTTGGGCTTCTTCTTGTGTGTGAGACACTGATCAGTGCCTTGTTCCCTGAGCCCCAGTTCCTCGTTCAGAAATTAAATGTACTGGGTTTTGACATCAGAGAAGGACTGTGGGGCACTGGTGTTTGTGAATCCCTTGTACCTTGTTGATAAAGACCTCTAATAAATATATGTAGGCTTTTAAAATCCAGGGGATACTAAATTTTAAGGAGTACGAAACTTGCTGGAAAGGGAGAAATGAGAGAGTAATTTAAAAAAAAATAAACCAGGGCCTTTTGGCAATAGCATCTCCAGAGAATGAGGAAGAGAGAAAGGAGAAGGGGGTAATGATGCCTTTGCACAGTGAAATATTTTTTTCACAGTGAAATGTTTTCTCTGCGTGGATATTTGGTGCAATGGAAGAAAGGGAAGCAATGGAGGCAGATTGCAGCATGAAAACTGGGGGAAGAGGAAGACCAGGAGGAATAGAAATGCCTGTGTTCACATGTATTGTGAGGTGAGGGGCAGTGGGTGCCGTGCTGTGAAAGGCTACTCCCTAAGTGGGAAAGAGCATTAGATGGTTAATGACTGAGTTATGGTTGATAATGCATTGCTAAGAACAAAGTTAACAAAAGTTGGGAAATAAAATCTATGAAAGTGGTGTATTTCAAAAATATTCAGCCAGAAGCTGGAATGAAAAAGCCCTAGGATGTGGTATAGGGATCTGCCTGGCACTGGTGGGAACAGGTCACCCACAGAAGATGTTTTGTGTGTTCTGTTCAGTTGGATTTTGCTGTGTGTGGATTATGAGGGAGTTTTTGTTCTCTGGGTTGGGGTATTTTTGTTTGTTTTCCCTCTGGCTGGATGGCTGGAGTATGGGAAGGGAAAAATTATGCCAATTTTTTTTTATTTTAAAATTAATAATACTGCAGTTCTGACTGCCCCTGCTTCGTATCATGACTGGTGGAGCTCAGCTCCCACCCTGACCAGCAGCCCAAGCTCCACGTGTTCTGATCCCACGGGTGAAATGGGCATTCCCACTGCAGTGCAGCTGGCAGCTGCTGCTTTGTTCAGTGGCAGCCTTTCCCTCTCCCCATCGAGTTACGAGTGTCATTGTCATGGAGCACTCAACATCTTTCAGCCCTTAGGGGAGAGCAGCCCAGTTTGGAACAGAAACTGGTGCATCCTGACAGCACACACTGAAGCACCACAGAGTAAAACAGACTCGTGCTCACTGTCCCTTAGGAAGCAGTCGAATTCCCAGGCTGGCACTTCTGACATAACTCAATTATGGAATCATAAATAAACAGTTGACATAGGCCAGGGAACTTCAAAGCAATCAGTGCAGTTGTAATAGGTTCTAGCTTGATAAATAAACCATGCTGATATAGTCTAAAGGATGCTTAATTTTTTTTTTTCCTTCTGTCTTAGATCAAAGCTTTTTCCTTGAACAGCAGCCTGGCAACTCTCCCTAACCCCTTTCCTTCCCCCACATCCCCTGCTGCTGTCTTGGTACAGGCATCATTACCATGGGACTGGTGTCTTTGCAAAGTGTACTCCATCTCCTAAATTAATTGGCTACTGATACACAGTTGCATGCAAAGTAGTTTTTGGAGAATGATTCTTGGCTAGCATTTAGTTTTTATTTACTAATTGACTTGCATAGCCTGGCTCCTTGGGTAATGAGGGTCACTTTAACATTAGTCCATGTTTTGTGCTTTCAGTAGCCTGTGTTGGAGCTTTGTACCCATATAGTGGGGCCCCAACAAGACATTGAGGTGGAGGTTGAGATGGTGTTGCTTGTGCAGCTCAATGACTGCTGAGCCCTTTTCCTCCTGTTTATCACACTTAGAAGCTGCTGGTTGAGGCAATTTACCTTCACTGAGCCCAAGACTCTCTTAAAGATACCCCCAATTCAGCCTGAAAACATCATGAACCATCTGAATGTCCCATTAATCAGTGGCAAGCCTTGGGATAGACTTGCCCTGTGTTCAACATCCTGTGTTTGTGTCAACTGATTCCCTGTGTGTGGTCAGTGTCGGGAGCGAGCTGGGCACAGGGAGGTTCCACCCACCTCTGCCCTGCTCTGTGTCCAATCTAAAACACAGTCAGTCTCACAGCAGAGCTCACAGATCCAGCTCAGTTTGGGAAGTGTGACCCCTCTCAGTGAATATATTGCTGACAGCCCTGGCATGGCCCTGGCTCCAAGGAAAAGGAGCCTTTTGCTTGTGTGTCACAGTGTCACCTGTCACTGTCCCTGGGACTGCGAGGGACAGAGGGGAGAGGGGGAAGCAGCAGGTGCCAGGAGGCTCCTGCTGGGAGCATTTAAATGCTGACGTGTCAGAGGCTGGGAAGTGTGACAGGCAGTTTTCCTGTGACCTGGATCCTGAGAGCTTAAGGAAGCCTGAAACTTCTTTTTTAAACAAGCTGACATATTAACGAGAAGTCTGTTGTGTGTGTATGCAGGAGAGTGGCAGATTTTCACATGGGATCTGTTTGAGAGCCCCATGTGATGCTCAGGTGTTAAAGCACAAGACCTCAACTGTGCTGCCTCCTGTCCAGAGGAGGAAGTTGCCAGAATTCTCTGAGAAGCCAAACAGAAACCTCCTCCTAACTCCAGATAAACAGGGAAGGAGAGCTAACACTAACACTGGTGGGTTTAGGTTCCTAACAGCTGTGTTTGTGATGAACGATGTCACTGAGAGCTAAAACCTCCAGTTTTAACAGAAAGAGTCCCATCTCAGGAGCTGATACTTTCTCATGTACCAAGAGCTCCCTGCCCACATCAAAACAGTCCAGAGCCTGTGGAGGGGTCTTTGGACCAAAGCTGTTTGATAAATATTTTAGTGTTTTGCACGTTTTTTGCCAAAAATTCTGAGTCTAAAGCTGTCTTCTGTGGAAGGGCATCTTTATGCATGCTCATGTTTGATTCAAACACTTGTTCTTTACTGTGTGTGCTGCAAAATAAAGGCAAGCTTTATAATCAATTCTCTACTCCATTAGCATCCTCAAAGGATGTCTCTGGTCACATCAGAGGCAATCTGCTCTCTCTTTTATTATTTGTTTTGTTTGAAACTTCCTTGTCTATGAAATCATCTGTCACCCTCTGCAGAGACCTGTCAGGGCACTGTCTGTGTTTTTGCCTCTCCTTGAGAATAACAAAGAAGTTTCTCCACTGCAGGCTGCCTGTCTGCCTCCCCTCAGCTGCGGGAGAAGTGGTTTGCTGAATTTTTGTGGCTCATTTGGTCCTTGGCCTCTTTGCCTGTGCTGCCCTAAGGATGCCAATTAATGTTAATCTGAAGGTATAAGCTTCTCTATTAGGTCCTGGAGTGGTGCCATCAGCTGGTCCCACATGGGCCACCAGGCAGCTGTCAAGCAATAATGTTTATTGCATTTTTATTCCATATCCTTTAGCTCATGATTGATCACTGGGGCTTATATAAAACCAATAAAATTGACAAAATTTTAAGGTTTTGTAAAAGCCAGTATGTGAAATGTGGGTAAGTGAAATGTGGCCATGAGAGCAGAGAGTTTGTAGCCTGTAGCTTTCTTACAGTCTTTGAGATTATAGAGAAAGGAGAGACAGTGAAATCAAGAGCAAATAAAGGTGTGTTTTGTTTAGATTTCAAACAGGAACCTTGGAAATTTTCCTTGTCATGTAAGGATGTGATGTTGGATGTATTTACCTTGCCCTCAGTGATGCTGAATCTCCTGCCTGCCCTTGCACAGGAACAGCTCTCAGGGTGACACTTGCCTGCCCAGGGAGCACTTAGAGACTGTGTCACATTTATGCTGCTCCCCAAGGGGGTTTGTGTTTGTTTAACCAGTGAAGGGGACAGCTTGGACCTGGTCCTGGTTCATTGTTCCCACAACATAAATAAAGGCTCTTTATTCATCCCACAGTGCTGTGCTGAGCACCTGGATGAGGTGAAAGCAGGATTAGCCAGGTGGATCTGGGAGCTGCTGCCTCTCTGAGCACATCCTGCTCACTCTGGCAAATCCCTGATGGAGCTGGGGGAGCCTGCAGTGCTGAAAATGAATTGCTCTGCTGGACTCGAGCCACAGGCCTCATTTTGATTGTTTACAATTGAGTAAATCAGGCCTGTCCCCATGGAAGTTAATGGGATCAATCCTGGTGTGACAGCAGAGCAAAACCTTGCATGCCTGAATCTTGCATGCTTAATGCAGTCCGTGTTTCCCTGTCTCAGGTCCTTTACTCTTTCTCGTGTGTCTGGCTTCATGAATGTATTCCTTTAAATGTGTCATGGATCAAAACTGCAAAATGCCATCTGTCAGCATGGGTGAAATCTGTAATCCCCGTGCTGTTCAGGTAACCAGCAAATTGACATTCATTGGAAATGGGGCACTTAGCCAGCCTGCCAAGGCTATGGATTTGTTCCTTTTTTTCCCCCCCTCCCCCCTGCTATCCAGATTATTGCTTACATAATGTATGGACTAATAGTTGCTGTATGGTTTACATGTGAGATGCTTTCTGGAAGCTGTGTGTAGGCAGGGAGCTCAGGATGACATAAGGTAGGATTAAATAATTGCAATATTAAGTTGCAGTGCAGAAAGAGGGGATATTGCTGTTTGTGAATGATGCTGGCCAGTTAAAACTCTATCCAGGCAGAACAGGCAGGGGGGATACAGGGTGCAGGTGGATGGGTCCTCCTTGACCTGTGTTCTCTGCAACTAAAATTCTTCCTGCTGGAAGATGGACAGATTTGTAAGGACAGAGCTGTACAGTCATGCCACTGTAAATTTAGACTGGATTTATCCCAATGTCACTGAGCTTGGAGCCTGGCTCGTACTGGTATTTATTAGCACCTTAATTATGAATAGCTTAGTTTGGTATTCCCTAATGGTAAATTTTGCTACCATTTCACAAATTAAAAATGTTCTGACTCTATTTTCTCCCTAGTCAGCACCAACTTTTTAGATCAACAGTTTGTAGCTTTAAATAAGCATCCCAGATTTTGTTGTTGGCTTTGTTTGTTTGTTTTTAATTTTGCTTTGGAACTATTTGTACCTAAACTGGCTGTGACTCAGTGTGAGGCCTTGCTGCCTTCACTCAGATATGCAGGTTTGCTGAACTCAGCTGGAAAAGATTTTTTTCTTCAGTGGAGAGTGGAAAGGTGAAGAGAAGTGCTGGAAAAATTCATTAACACTTCACTGCAGTGCTATAGCTCAGCTATTAGTATGTCTTAGGAATGTTAAAATGAGTGCTGTTTATAAACAACCCAATTTTGGAATATCCAGGGTGAACCAAAAAGAAGCAAAAACCACAAGATGTAGTCAGGTAAGTTACAACCTAAACCCAGTTCTCTTTCAGATACTCAGCTGTTGCTATAAAACACTTTTTTCCCCCCTCAAGTAATACTTTTATCATTATGAATCTATTTTATTTCTTTAGCCAGAAAACACTTAAAGAAGGGTTCTGTATCTTTGTTTCCCTGAGAGTTGCAAATTTTCTGCTGTGGTAACTGAAAAGACTCGAGCCCAAGCCTCAGTTCAAATCTGCAGGCAGAGACACAGGCGTGCCTTGTCCCTCCAAGTGTCTGCAGGGTGTCCCTGTGCTGTGCCATGCAGGGATGTGCTCCCTGTCACACTGCAGGGTGTCCCTGTGCTGTGCCATGCAGGACTGTGCTCCCTGTCACACTGCAGGGTGTCCCTG